>NW_025908623.1:38592-50918 GCF_018835915.1 Vigna umbellata
CCCCCCACTCACACACACACATGCACGAAAACGCATACACGCTGACACATGTACACACACACATGCACGCATGCACACAAACACGCACGCATGAGCACACACACACACACGCACATACACGCACACACATACACGTACACACATACACACACGCACATACACACACCCACAAACACACACACGCACATGTGCGCAACCACACACACTCACAAACAGGCACACACACATACACACACACATGCACACACACTCACACGCGCACATGCACACACAAACACAAACACCCACACCCACAAACACACGCACACACATAGGCACGCACACACGCACAAACAAACAAACTCGCACACACGCACACACACCAACACACACACGAACACACACACACACACCCACACACACGCTCACATGTGCAGACACACATGCCCACACACACCCGCACAGATGGACACGCACTCACACACACACAAACACATACACGTACACACGCATGCACACATGTGCACACACGCACACATGCACATACGCACATGCGCACACGCGCACACGCGCACACGCACACACCCATACACTCTCACAGACATACACACACGTCTACACCCACACCCACGCGCGCATGCGTGTATTCGCCTTCGTACAAACGCACAGACGCCTACACGCCCACACACGCACACGCCCATGTCTACGCCATGCCCACGTCTACGCCATGCCCACGTCTACGCCATGCCCACGCACATGCACACACATACGTACTCACACACACATACATACACACACAAGTATGCGCACACACACAAAGGGTAAAGTTTTATCAGAGAATTCAGTATGCGTTTCAGTTATATACAATACAAAGTGCAGAAGGAAAATCAATATCCATTGCTAAAAGTTACTTTCATTCTCAGGATATTTGCTTTATAACACACATTATTTTAGAGATACTAAAGCACCTCATTTCCACTGAAAACCGAGCCATTTCACAAACAATAATTTAGTTTAAAATAGATACAGTTAATTATATTACTTTCAATTTCTAGAAAATAAATGTGGTTTACGGTTTGATTAAGAGAACAAAATAACTAAATAGTAAGTAACCAAGACATTATTCAACACCCACAACACAACGCAAACAACTCCAAAATATTATGTTCATTTAGGATCTCTTGTATTGGCATTCATTTAGGAAGGGTTTCGTCACTGAACAAACGTAGGAGGTTTCCGTTGTTGGGTGTTGGATGCAAGATTTCCCATATTTGGCTCCATATACAATCACTTCTTTTGTGACTCAAAATCGTCCCAGGTTTCATTGAGTTTATTCTTTCGTTCAAGTCTTGCACGAGTGGCATTACATTACATAAAACAAACATACATGACCACAATACAACTTACTACAATAAGCTGCTAATGTAGCCTCATTATAAGTAATTGAAATGTAGTATACTGAAAATAATAGGCACATATCAACATAACATCCTAAAATCTGATACAAGCATTGTAGAACTTTCAATATTAATGTACGACGTTCACTTAATCTTTATATTAGGTGTTTTCAGACTTCGAAAGAATACCTTAAATGGAGCTCAATCAAGATTTTAATATGCTCCAAGAATAACATAACATCTACCAAGATTACCATAAACAAAATCCTAAATTTTGAATCACAAAACCCATAAAACGAAACATACCTCAAATATATTAGTTAATTCACATATTGAAATAAAAAAAATTCAAATAATAATTATTGTAGTTGCCCATGTTTCTGCTTATGACTACTTAGCCAAAGTTTTGTCTTTTGCACTAAGCTTTCATTTGTGCAGGAATTTTAACATGGAGAACTCTGGAAGTGTTGCAAGAAGAACAACCTTATGTAAGTTCAGACAATGCACGTACATTTCCTGGTATTTCAAAGCTCCTTTGTAATATCAGCATAGTTAGTCCATGTTTCCTTCAGTATATGTATTCAAACGTCTTTTACACTGTGTTCTTTTGTGTGGATTAACTGTTTAAAGAGAATGAATGGCATAGTGGCTCATTATTCTTGCATGATGCCTCACCACCATTGATCTAATATTCTTACATCATAACCAACAGTTTTTTATTATTCATGAACATGCTTTGGACTTATTGGAACATTTGTGTATCTGTCTTTTTGAAAAAATCATTTATTCATCCAATTGTAGGATTCCATGTGGACCGTATTTTTGCTGCTGCCTTTGTAGAAGAATTAGGTCTTGGAGGACATAAATGGGAATAGTCACATTGTCACTTGCAATAAGGACTTAATATACCGATGCAAATTGCTAATAAGAAATTCTACTAACAAGGCAACCAAGACTGGGAGAGGGTGGAGACAATTTTCTACTTTGATGCAATTTGAGGAAGGCGATATCCTCATCTTTCAGGTTGAAAAGGAATGAAGGGATATGAATGTTAAAGTCAATGTTAATGACACATTTAGTGTTTAATATTCTTCTGTTATGAAACTTTTTTGTATAATCCCAGTTACGGGTATTGCTTTTTCTATGTACAAGACTCAAGTATTCGTTGATCTATTATTTTTCTTCTCTTAAGTTGTGGTACTGCTTCTAATAAGTAGAAGCATGAAAAATTACTATTAACTTTTAATATATGATGTCTTAGGTTTCACTATTTCTGTAAGTTTGATTATGTGCTTTTACCAATTTCTGTTTTGGGGTGACCCTATATTAAATCATTCAAATTTTGTTAAGAAATTATGTATGAGTAAACACCGTTAAGATAGTTATGATCTATCATGTCATTGTGGAATGTAAACGTGGCTACAATTGACTAATGTTGATTTATGGTTCAAAATTTCTATTTACATTTAACGTGAATGAAAAAGGCGTTTAGAGATTGGAAACTAAAAAATGCTAAGTTCTTGTATTTGACCCAAATGTGGATACAAGTTCGACATGAGAAATGTGAATAATTCACCTTGATTGGAAACAAACTCGATAAGAGATAAGCTCAATAGAAAAACGTGAAGATAAACTTGACAATGGAGCAGTGAGCAGTATCTGATTTTGGAGCTTGACAGGTCAATTTTCTTTAAACAATTATGTTATTCAACATATGATTCCACGGGGCAACACTTTTTTATTTTCATGTAAAAGACTCTTTTGTTCTTCTGAATAGCAAAGTTGTCAGTCTATCAATCAAATTAAGAGAAATATGTATATACTACTTCAACTTTGCATACATCTATTGAGACCAGTCTGGTTTCAATGTTTCTATTTCTGTATTGACTCTCTCATCGTAATGACAGCCCGGAAATTACAATCCAGTTTCAATTGTTTTTATGTCTTAAAAATGAATCATGTGTATTGCCCGGATAAAAAAATATTAGTTATTTATAAGTCAATTATTGGATTGAAATTGTTAATAAGGTAAGGAATTAAGTAAGTTTTTTTATATTAATTAATTCTTGTATTTGCTGGTGGGCATCCAGTGTTGGTTTTTTAATTGCAAGNATGTAAAAGACTCTTTTGTTCTTCTGAATAGCAAAGTTGTCAGTCTATCAATCAAATTAAGAGAAATATGTATATACTACTTCAACTTTGCATACATCTATTGAGACCAGTCTGGTTTCAATGTTTCTATTTCTGTATTGACTCTCTCATCGTAATGACAGCCCGGAAATTACAATCCAGTTTCAATTGTTTTTATGTCTTAAAAATGAATCATGTGTATTGCCCGGATAAAAAAATATTAGTTATTTATAAGTCAATTATTGGATTGAAATTGTTAATAAGGTAAGGAATTAAGTAAGTTTTTTTATATTAATTAATTCTTGTATTTGCTGGTGGGCATCCAGTGTTGGTTTTTTAATTGCAAGTTATTTGCTAGTGAGCATATTGTAAAACTACTTGAAAGAAATAAGACATTTTTTGCTATTGACTAGGCAATCGGAGAAAATAGCTTCAACGTAATTGTCATTTGCTTTGGAAAATTTGTTTATACGAATTGACATCTATTAAGTTTATTTCATATATTTTCTTTTATTAACAAAGATAATAATATTAATTATGTCACACACCACTCCATCTTGTGTACACACACAACAAAAACTGAGAAGAGACAGCTGAGAAGTTGACTCTTGGGGCATTGACATTGAGCTTGTTTTACAATTCTTAGAATATGCATTAGAGATATAACTTAACAATATTAAATTAGGGAGTGTTGCTCCCTTCACCACCTCACTCCATCTCCTTAAATTCTTTTATTTCCAAAACTATCATTCGATTAAAAGTTAAAATTTTTTCACTTTTACCAGGAATTTTTAATTTATTTTTCAAACCATAATTTCACCTCATTCATATTCCCTGAACGCAGCAGTTGCACCACATTCCATGTCAACTCAATATTCTTCTACCTACTTGTATCTATGTCAGATATGAATTTTCATCATTCAAATTTAAAAGATTAATTAATTAAAATTGAATAATAATTATTAGGTATAATCGAATACATGATAGTTTTATCTACTTCATCAACAAAAGATAATTAAAAATTCATATTTGAGGTGGTTATAAGTAGGTAGAAGAAGATATTGACTTGGTATGGAGGTGGAGTGCAAGTTCAGGGAATATGAATAAAGTAAAATTAGGGTTTGAGAAATAAACTAAAAATTCGTAGTATAAAATTAAAAAAAATTTAACCTCTAGCCTAAATATAGTTTTGGAAATAAAAGAATTTGAGGAAATACAGGAAGCACGGCGTGGTGGTGGAGAGAGCAACGCTGGGTTATTCTTTTCTTGATGCAACATGTCTTGAGCCCATATATCTAAATAATTGTATCATCTTTGTCCTAATAATCACTTAGTCTATCTGTAAATAATAGTGTGATCTCTGTCTAAATGGTCACTTAGTTCATATATATGAATAACAGTATCATATTTGTTCCAATAATACTTATATTTTTTATTTTTTTATATAAGATTTTGAAACATTGATTGTTTTTAGTGAATTAATCTTTCTTTAATAATGTTAGTTTTATGTGAAAACTAAAATGTCGTTTAGTTATTTTTTAGTTAGAGAAAATGACTTCAATAAAAAAAATACATTTTTTTGAAAGTTATCCAAATTCTAAATTCATTGATGAATTTTATAATTAGTATGTTTAAAATTGCTTGTTATGTTCTACATAAATCATTAGTATTCTTTTAAGCATACACTTTTTAAATTAATTGTGTGAATGTGGACTTTTCCACTAAATATGTATTTGTTGATCCTTTTTCTATCCAAATAGAAAAAGACATTAGTTCATTATACTTGTGTAAATGGATTAATTTTGTGTAACCTGTAAGACCCATGAAAAAAAAAAACCTTTAATAGATTGGCTTTAAGGCTTGGTCATTCAGTGAAGCTCATTCAATGGCTAATCCAGTCGAGCTATTAGCTGGTAGGTCATTCGACGAAGCTCTTAAATAATTTGACCATTCGACTTAGCTTGTTGAGTGGCTTATCCAGCCAACCTCTTAGATAGGTTGGTCATTCAGCCAAGCACCTTGAGTGACTTATCCAACCGAGCTCTTAAATAATTTATTCATTTGACTGAGCTTCTTAAGTAGCTTATCCAGTCGAGCTCTTAAATAATTTGGCGATTCCGCCGAGCTCCTTGAGTGGCTTATCCAGTTGAGCTCATTAATTCGCTGCTTGAAATTAATCTTTTCATATAAGATTTTACAATAAATAAAGATAAATTAAAAAGTTAAACCTAATAGAAAACCTAAGAGACAGAATCAGTACTCCGAATTTCTCCTCGACTCCTTCCCTCTCATCGAGCTCCTCTTCTTCCCTCACGAGCTCTTGTTCTTCCCTCTCATCAAGCCATTTTTATCCAACCTTTCTTCTCTAGCCACCATTGAAACCCTAACCTCTGCTGCAAACGCCTCTTTCGTGTTACCCTCTCCTCGAACCCTAGCCTCTACCTTCTTCTTTGCTCGTCCCTTAAATCCCTAAATCCTTAAATCCCTAAATCTTTGCGCTAATTCACTACAAATTTTCGTGCTCCTTTGTCGCCTTGAACCATTAGGAATAAGGATAGAAATGAAGTCGCACATGCCTTCTTCCCTTCTTCCTCTCCATGACAAAGAAAAGAAATGGATTGTTGTTCATTCGAACCCTGCGCAGAGCTCCATACGAGGCCGAAAAACCCTAGCGGAGGTCCCCACTGGTGCTTCAACCGCCTCGGGCGCGATAGCTCAGCCTCCAGAGGAGGTGAAACCCTAGCCAAAGTTATTGAGGGTTAGAACAATCTCTTGCTCTTCGGCCAATGCCAGCAATGTCGAAGTGTTGGAGAAGGACAAAGAGGTTGGAGAGACCCACGATGGTTTGTGCCTCCTTCGTGGCCATAAATGGTAAAAAGTTCACCAAAACTAGGTATACATATAACTTTCACTTCTATGCGTTTCCCCTTCAAAAAAGTTTACAAATTTATCGATAGTGAAGCCTTGAAGGGTTATTTCTTGGTCCCCCCCACCCTCTTATTTTTTCATAGTATTCTCAGAACGCAGTTTTCATCTAAGAATGTTTGGGTTCCAATGCTTCGGTTCCAAGTGCGGATAACTTCAAGAAGAGTGGGTATTGCCTTCTTATGAAATGATCGTAAGTTTGTGATATAGTCTTAAGACTGTTTTGACAAATTGGTTTAGAATTAAAAAGTCTAAGTGAAGCAAACACACTTTTACTTGAACTTACCATGCGAACAGTTATCACATCACAGGAAGATATCAATTGTTTCATTTGCATCGTAAATATGTAAAAGGTTACTTAATTATTTGATCATACGAAATCATGCAGAAAGAACCGTATGGATGCTATTTTGATCTATCTGTGCTACTCTATTCCGAGAGTTAATGGTGTAATACTAGGTAAGGCCCTCATATAACTACCATGGTCTAACATTTTTGGTTAAAAGTTTCAGTACTGGATGAACTTCATGTAACCTGTCTTGTCATTGCCAGGTTGGAAAAGCTTTAACAAACGATGATAAAGCTCACAACAGAATTTGTTTGGTTGTGATGATTACAGTGCTAAATTAGTATTGAAAACTTTGAGTTTTGTGTGTGTGATATGGTACCATTGTGTTGTTTGAAGGGATTATGTAAGGTTTGTTGTTGGTTTGCAGGGGACGAAAAAAAAGAAGACATGCTGCTAACTTTGTCATTTGTAAGAGATACGCATTGCCATCTAGTGTCCATTTATTGTAGATTTCTTGCCTTGTCGTTGTAAGTGTGAAGTCCAAAGTGTTGATTACTACAGATGTATATGTACCATTATACCTTCTTTGGTAATAGGTTTGGTTTCGGGGAAAGTTTCTTGGCTTCTGCGAAAGAGCAATGATCTATGCTCTGTAGGAAACACCAATAAAAGGTTTGTGCATTCCAAATTTTAGGATTCACTTTGGTGTTTCTTTTAACTTGTTCCTTTAGTGGTTCGATACTTATTTGCGCATAAGATGATTGCCAAGATAATATGAAATCTATTTATGCAGGACTCTCCCATGCCAACCCTACACAACAGTATCTAAGATGAGGTTCCTCTGTGCTCTGCCGTTTTCTCTCTGGCAATGCAAGGAGTGTTTGCGATTGTAAAGACACCGAAAGCACCTTTAGTATGCCACATGGTATACCTTGGGAAAAAACTCAAATTATCATTGATTAAAGTGTCACAAAATTATAATTTCCTTTATTACCTGATTCTAATTACATTTCCTTAATGTGTGTATGTTGTTTCTTTTTTTTTCTAGGAGTAATCAAATTTTACAGATTGTGTTTGTTACCATTTGGTTGAATTGAATGCCAAAATTTTATCTAGAAACTTCTGAAAAATCATAATTAACATAGTAAAAATGAATTAGATTAGGATTGTGAAGTGTGTAGCTACATTTAAAGAGAAAGCTCAAAGTACCCAAAGCAACTCAACCTTACTGGCATAATCAGGGCACCACCCTTATAGTATAGTGGAAAAAAAAGTTTCCTTAATATATGGTTTGTGTATAATTTTAGTGCCAACCTTAACCAAATAAAATTAATAAAAAATTATTTATGTTTTTATTTTACTTTTTATTAAATCTTCGCATATTAACGCAAACGTTCATTTTTATTATAAACACGTCAATAGAAAAATTAGATGAAAGAAACTCGAATAATAAAAGTGTTGAATTAGAGTGAATTAAAAGTACTCAATTTATGTAAAAATACTAAAAGATTAATTAAATGTTAAACATTAAGATATATTCTTTCATTCAACAATTAGATTGAAGTTCAAGTTAAGTTTTGTTTCCTATAATACCAAGTGGGTTCAAGGTTGGAGATTTGCCACAGTATTGATGAATTACCATTGGAAACGTTAAGTGAGAGGCCAAAGTTTGAGATGAAGTATTGAATTCCATGGAAACATAAGGGTTAAAACAGTGTCGGTGGTGGGATTTGAAGATGAATAATGACGTAATATCTTTTGGTTCTTTTATAGAATAGATATTATATATATATATATCTATATATTATATATATTATATATTATCTTATATATAATACAATACTATTTTAAATAGTAGCTCGGGCATTTAGAATTTCCTGTACTATTAAATGATTAATATCGAATTTGTAGTGCTTATAAATTTACTTATGAGGGAGAAAAATTGAAAGAAAGAAATAAGAGCAAAATTAATAGTTAACTTCAATGACAATTAATTTGTCTAGTTATGTGGAATGCACGGTGGAGAAGAAGATTCTGATGGTTTGTGCTGAGGAAGAAAGTTGATGGGAAGATGAGAACCTGAGTTTCAGAAATCATAAAGAATGATTGGTATTCTTGAAGACCGGTTGACATATTTGTATTGCGAGTTTCTGGATAAATTGTCGTTAACATGTGGCTTAAATCTATTAGCTTTGGATATGCCAGATGGGTCATTTAAATATGCAGTTGTACATCATTAATTTTAGGAAAGCAATGATAATGATGAGTTATGCAATTGCGGATGCTTGCCTGAGCGAATGTGATTCTTTCATCGTCAGATATTAAAAGTAGTGGACCAAATGCTGTTGTAATTCTCAAGTGTTTTCTTACGGGGTGGGACACATTTTTTATCCATTTATTAATTGACAATTATATTATGTAAATAAATTTATATATTAATGAAAAAGAGATTGTTTTCGGTTTATTTCATGCTCCAAATCTCTAACTTGGTAGAAGTAATTAATGTTTGGTATAAGCAATTAATGATTGGTATAAGCAATTAATGATTGATATAAGCAATTAATGATTGATATACTGTTAGGTTGATTACATACGGATTTTTCTGTATGTAATTTATAGAAGGATTTTATATACGGATTTTTTCCGGATATAAGTGTATAATACGGATTTTCCGTATGTAATTTATACGGATTTTTCCGTATGTAATTAATACGGTTTTTTCGTATTAATTTATATACGGAATATCCGTATATAATTTATCTAGCTCTTTATATACGGGTTTTATGGTCCGTTGAAACTAAGATATCCGTGCTTTTTTCTTTTATAGTTTATTTTTAACACTAATTTATATCGGATTTTGAAGAGGAGGTTTTAATACGGATTTTGAACGTATGTTAACTGCATTTTTCTTGTAGTGTAAACGAAACTGATTTCTCAAACCTTGCTACATATGCTTATCCAGGCTTCTCTTAATCTAGCCTTTGAACTCCACTTTTCGTTAAGAGTATATAATCTCCTGATTTGGTTCTGGGAAAAAACTTCTTAAAACATTACTTCTAAAACACCAACAGCTTTACTCTCTTTGGAAGCCTAAATTTTTTAGTCTTCTAACACCTTATCTTCGAGGCAAGAATTTGTATTAAAAGCTTTTAAACTAATTCTAAGAAAAGGTATTACAACTCAAGTTGTCCTGAATCTGCATTCCTATACTATGATAGAGCACATTTACACCACCACAAAGGCAAAAACAAGACATTTAATTTACTACAGGAAAACAACACTAAAACTCTAACTCTTTTCGTACCTCAAACCTTCAGATTAGAAAGGAAAATTCCCTTTGATAAAGTAATGAGGTGTGCACCATCATTTCTCTTTATCAAGATGCCTGTTCTATTCTTAAAACCTAAGTCGGTTGCACTCATCTATGTTTTAAACTTCGAGAAGACATGACAATTCATGTATTTATACTCAACTCTTCACGGGAAGCACACAACCCGCAAGTTCTAAGGACGAACTGCTTGATACCAACTAATGTAACATCCAAATTCTCATACTTATATAACATACAGTAATATGAAAAACTGAGTACACATTATTCATACAGTCATTCATATTGAAAATATAAAATATCTCACATTAATTACAGAAGGTTAAAACTCGATTTCAACTTAAAAGATAACCCGAGTTTTACGTTGAATATCCTTCCTCCTCGTCTCATTGTATTGGATTAGAAGACGCTCTTCATCTGCTCCCGGTATAAAAATACGTTATACGATCATCGCGAAAAAAATATGATTTTCCGGTTACATGCACAAAATAAATAAGGGTGGAGAACTACCATGCAACCAATATTATAAGTTTGACGGGCATGCTACTACTACTACAGCCTAACTCTATTATGAAAATATTTTTTGCTAGACTCAATTATCCGGAGTCTAACGTGATGGAAGTCTGGATGGTCGTTGCCCACTGTATGACCTCCACTCCTGCATACTAAAAATCATGGCCAGATACAACTTGTCAACCACAAGGTTAGTCCGTTGTACCACTATTCCAAAAATTGGGACATAGACAAGGACCTCCTTGACCCCCTACTCACCACCTAACGACATCTTCTCTACTTGAGAGATTGGAGAGTTTGAGAGTTATTTAGAGTATCCAGGATGACCTCATCAGGACCTCAACATCAACGGTGTATCACAGATACCATGCCTACTACCAAATCTCACTCCGCGAGACTCATATCATGTTCATATTTATTTCACTCATACCATACCATTACACAAATCTTCTCCCATCTTAACTTCATATCTAGGCTTCAGTTGCATTAATTTATATCAACATCATAAAATACATTCATCACAGAAATCATACAAGATAAATATATTACAAACAAATTAACAATAATAAAATATTACTATAAATGGTCACAGGAGAAGAATCAAATGTTTGAAGATCATTAAAATAATCTTAATAAAATTTCTTGGGGAGAACAAGAAGTTGAATATGGCAGAGACGCGGTTAGACTTCTCACCTTTCAGGAAAGATAGATGCAATAAAAATTAAATAGAAAATACAAGTTGGGGAAACAACAGAAGTTGAATAGTGGCCAGAGCACGGGGTTAACCAACTTATGAATCCAGGGAATACATGTAATAAATATAATAAAGAATAAAACAGGTTGGGGAGAATAAGAAGTTACATCTAGGCAGAGCCGGTAGACAACTTCTAATCCTTCCAAAAATAAAACGAATAAGGGAAAACAATTAATAAAGATGGGGAAACAAGAAGGGGAATCTGGCAGAGCCGGTAGACAACTATCTATCCATCCAAAAATAACAAACCATGAAACAATTAATAGCTATACCTATGGCATAAAACATAATCAAACATCACCTTTTACAAACTATCACACGTGGATACTAAACAAAGAAGACAGCATGGTTCTCATCAAAAGTCAAAATATACAGAAAACAAAATTACCTTCACATTCAAGATTTAAGATAACTAAAGCACATATACAAGACTCAAAAAAATATCAAACAAAAGTAACTCCCCTTTACCTCTTATTCCAGACTCTAGGTTTCCCTTCTCAAACCGTTCTCCAGGAACGGACTTCCAGAATTTCCCCTATTCAACTAGAATTCCTCCAACTCTCTCCTCTCACAATTTCCCTAGAATTTGGTTGCCAAATGCTCATCCTAACCCCTTGGCTATTTATAGCCAAAAATTTTTTATATTGATTTTAATATTCATTTTTACTATTCACTTTTACTAGTCGTTTTTACTATTCAAAGAATATTTTGTATTCACCATTCTTATCTCGAATAATTGATTCTACGGGGTGCCTCGTCCACAATTTATTTAAATTTTTTTTAACTATTCCACTATTCACTATTCACTATTGTACTATTTACATTCATTCATTTTTTTTTTTTAACTTTAAAATAAATTCTCAAATTATTAAACTCCTCCTTGAAATAAAATTATTATTAAGGTGTTACCTATCATAAATTTTAATTTTTGTTTTTTGTACCATACTTTTATTAACTTTATAAAAATAAAAATAAAAAATAAAAAAATAACTATTTATTAAATTTAAATAT
>NW_025908628.1:0-10763 GCF_018835915.1 Vigna umbellata
AATTTGTTATTCAAACGGATTAACAATTAATGTTTTTATAAATGCGTTGTAAAAGTTTTAATAACCATAACTTTAACTTGTTTTCATAGGTTTATCCGTGGGTCTTTGATTAGAGGTAGTTTAACCTCGACTCAGTTCTTTTAAATCTCATTACTAACTTTTTTTGGATGATTAGTTGAATATGATGAAATTGATAAACCCACTCCCTATAAGAAAGACTGGTATTTGGTAGTTTGGTCGGTATTAGTGATCGATACTCATACTATACAAAAGCTCCCCAAACCATAACTTGGACTTTGGTCAACAAGTGAGAAAGGTTTGCTGATACGAACGTTGAGAACTAACAAATGTGTTGGTCCACTCATCATGCTATCATTTTATTGATCATTGACCTGCAGAATTTGTCTCAAACATGTGATAATTGGGTTCAAAATCTAACAGTTAGCGCGCGACGAATGGCTCTGATGCCTCACTAAGCGTGCTATCAACTCTAATCGAATGCGAAGCGTCACCTTGACCTTTGTTGTTAGTTGAAGTTAGATCCGATGGTTGTGGTGGTGCCATGTAGCATGGGGGATTTATAAATAGGGTCCAGGTGGTCTCATCATTTTCAACTCAAGGTAATAAAATATCTACTATCGACGTGTCTTCGGGTACCTCAACGATGTGTCAATGTCCACATCATCGGTGTCATCGTCAAGCGATTAAGGGGTCATCCGAGATGGGGCCAACGTTTGTGAATAACATTACAACTCCAATTCAACCCACCCACAAAGGTCCGACTGAAGAAGAAAGGCTAGTCTAGGCACTAGCTCCGCAGGAAGAAGACGCAGAGAGGGCGGGTGCCAACACGATTGGGGTAATCCAAGTAGATGTCGATCCTTACGAGGGGTGTGACAAGAACCTGACTGAAGTTGTTGAGTACTCAACTCCATCTTAGCGGCTAGACGACTACGCTTATGCATGCAAATTACGATGAACATAACGAATTATGTTATTGTTAGTGAAATGACATTATGTTTGAACTCATTGTGAGCTTCACATTGTAAAGTCATATTAAAGAGAAAGAGATGATACAATAGTACAGGGAAGGGAACATGTCGTCTGAATTATGTGCAACCGCCATGACTCTTGTTATTTCTATATCTATAATTATGGATAATGACACTAGTAAAAAAAAGTTTTTTTAACATGCTATATACGTCTCGATTTTACTGAAACCGAAGCGTATAAAAGCGTAGTGGCCTTTCTGTAAATATTGAGTGGTTATATGCCTCGGTTCTATATGAACCGATGCCTATAGATATTACTGTCCCATTTAGAAGGCCAACCAAAGCATAAAAGTCTGCGTCACCTCACTAGGTTCCCAAATCCAATGGATATTGCCCCGGTTGTCTGTAACCCGAGACATATAATATAAATTTTAAATTTTTTAAAATGGTTTATGCACCGGTTTGCTTCGTAACCGAAGCAGTTAGTTGGTTTAAGCACCGGTTTTGCTTATAATCGAGGTAGTAGCCCTTAGGCTAAAGTAGTTACTGTTCTTCTTTCAATATCGCACTCTCGCGATTGCTCTCATCTGTGTCTCTCTCTGCCTCGCGATTTTTCTCCTCTGTGCCTCATGATTTCTGCCATTTCTCTTCACCACAGATGACCCAACGTTGGATCAAGGATGATCTATGTCTTGAGCGGAGGCAACGACCTCACGACGACGGTATGGAGATGGCGCGACGTGATTGATCGTTCTTCTTCTTCTCTCTTCTCTTTCTGGTTCTATTTTGGTTGCAGGGAGGAGGATGCGAAATCGACGGCTCATATGCAACGTTCATTATTCGCGGCCAGTAGGCGTCTCAATGGCGGAGGCGAAGGGAGCACGACGAAAGTGAGGCAGAGGCNAGCACCGGTTTTGCTTATAATCGAGGTAGTAGCCCTTAGGCTAAAGTAGTTACTGTTCTTCTTTCAATATCGCACTCTCGCGATTGCTCTCATCTGTGTCTCTCTCTGCCTCGCGATTTTTCTCCTCTGTGCCTCATGATTTCTGCCATTTCTCTTCACCACAGATGACCCAACGTTGGATCAAGGATGATCTATGTCTTGAGCGGAGGCAACGACCTCACGACGACGGTATGGAGATGGCGCGTCGTGATTGATCGTTCTTCTTCTTCTCTCTTCTCTTTCTGGTTCTATTTTGGTTGCAGGGAGGAGGATGCGAAATCGACGGCTCATATGCAACGTTCATTATTCGCGGCCAGTAGGCGTCTCAATGGCGGAGGCGAAGGGAGCACGACGAAAGTGAGGCAGAGGCGCGGCGGGACATGCATGACGCAAGGATTGAAACGCGTTTTGGAGTTTTGTTGGGATTAAGAAAGTTAGGGTTTTGAGTTTGGGGAATTTTGTTTTGAGTTTGGGCTGGATTGGCAGTGGCGAGAAGAATTTTGGCCTATTGGACACACACCCTTAACCGGTGGCGAGGTTCCACTCTCTGGGGGTGGCGTCAGCGTAGGAGACGGTGGCGTGGTAGAGCTTTCTTAGGTCGCAGGAAACGGGGTATGGGGAAATCTCGGGTCCGGGTGGTGCAAACGTTTGAGGTGCAGGGTGTAAGGGTGTAGGAGGAAGAGAGTTGTGGGTTGAATATAGAGTTAATGTTTTGGTTTTTCTTGCAGTAGAGCTAAGAGATCAATGGTAGGATTGGCAATCAAGTTGGCAGAATGAAGGAAACCGCTTGGAAAGAAATGCTGAGTTGATTGTGCAAATCATAAATGTAATGGCTGACTATTGGTCAGAAGAACTACGGCTCAATCCATAGTACCAGAGGTTGCTCCAAACCACTAATAGAGTCTGCCATGGCCTCCGTAATTATCAAATCAGCAAGGTCAGTAACAAAAGTTGGAAATCATTTTGTATATTTGAATAATCTTTTTAATACGTACTTGTTTCTTTTTTATTCCTTATCATTCTTCTCCTTGGAAACCAAAAATCTCATCCATTTTTCTGAAGGGTCTTTTTGTGTTGCAAAAGGGTTTGTAGAGATCAATCTTTTGCGTAATATGTCTTTTTTGCGTTGTGTATAGTGGGTGGAATAGAGATGGAAACTGAAGTCCGTTTCTGGTTTTGGTTGCAGTAAGCCAACACAGATGCCATTGAATATATTTCATGACAGAGATGGATTGCAAAGGATTATATTGACTAAGCCAAAAGGTTCATTAGTTGAGGTTGGTTTCATCTTTTGTGTTTCTGTTGTAGCTATGATCTAAAGGGTCTATTTTGATGCCAACATCTTTAATTTATCAGTACATATTCTTGTTTAGGCAATGCTACGATCCTTGTCAGTTGAGTAAATTGTAAAATGATATTCAACACTGATGGACCGATATCAATATAGTTTTAAAATAAATCAGCCATGGTTTGAAAATATTGATCTTATATGGAAGTGGTAATTTCACTTAACATTTCATAACTGTTTGAAGTATATTATTTCAGGTGCTTTTGTATGGAGGGCAGATTGTTTCATGGAAGAATCACAGGAAGGAAGAACTTATGTTTATGAGCAGTAAGGTAATAGTATTATATATTTATTCATGTTTCTCTATTTTATTGTCATCCTTGAATCTTGTTTGAAGATCAAGTTTCTTATTAATTCTCATTACTATCTTTTGTTGAATTTTACATGAAATTTCTCACAAGAAAATAAGGATGTGAGAATGAGTTTCATGCAGTCTTTTGAATGGTGTTAGGCATTGTTAAAGCCGTTTATGGTGACTTTTTTACTGAACAGGCTAACTGGAAACAACATAAAGCAATCAGGGGAGGAAATCAGCTTGCTTTGCAAGGGTTAGTCTCAAAAGCAATCAATGGTGAAAACACTTGGAGCAAAGAGAGAAGTTAGGATTGACTTCTACCACTAAAAGCCAATCAAAGTCACGGGCAACACCTTCTGAGTCAACAAATGCGCTTGAAAAAGTTGAAGTCATTTGAAGTGTTGAACATGACAAAGCTTTAGTTTCTTAGTGCTTTGAAATGTGATTAATATTTGAATGTGTTCTTGTAGTATTGTTTTGCTTCTGCTTGTCCTTAATATTTGAAGCCAACCATTTTATTTAAAAACACTGACAGTTTTGCAACTATTTCAGCACATAAACCATCTTATTCTATAGTCAATATTAGTTCCAATGTTTTTATAAGGTGGAATGTTACTAGCAACTTTGCAGCATGATATCTGAACAAAAAAAAACTCCTTTACTACCTCGGTTCTACTCCAAACCGAGGCATAAGACCTCCTTTACTGCCTCGGTTCACGAGCAACCGAGACCAAAAGTTTGGCAAAAAAAAAGTAAAAAAAGGAACACCCTCTACTGCCTCGGTTGCTTTTGAACCGAGGTAAAATCATACACCTTTTTTGTTTCGCCTGTATATACCTCGGTTGCAGAACTGGTGCGGATAAACCAAAATAACCGTTGTCGTTTCCACTGCATTAGTGTGATGGAACTAATTTATGTAAGGGTGCATTATATTTATGTATTAAATCACATAATGTTATAACATCATATGAGTCAAACGAGATAATGTTAGAATTAATAGACAAATTAATTTTATTATGTGACTCATTTAACAATTATGATAGACCTAAATGTGATTCAATAAAATATAAAGACCTATTGATTATTATGGAAAGTTATAATAAAAATAAAATAAGGATAAAATAAAATCAACTTGATCCATAAGGGATTAGGATTATGGAAAGTTATAAAAGGGATTAGGATTCTATCTTTAGCGATAAGGTTCTTTTACCATAAACCATCTTTTACCATAAACCATCAAGAAAGTGTGAGAAGAGAAAAGAAAGACAAAGATTAATTGAGAAAAAAGGTTTGGAAAACAAAGATATGAAAAAATACAGGATCTTTTATGGATCAAGGTTAATGTCCTATATGATTTATGTATGTTAATTTGCGAAAATCGTATTTCTTTAAATCATAGAGTAGTTTTCTAAAAATTATTAAGAACATAGTAAAACTACAAATTAATTTACAGATGAATATGATGATATTTATATAAAAGGTAAGAGAAAAAATTTATAAAGGAAGAGATTTATCTTTTTTAAATATGAATGGTTAGATTAAAATATGGTTCATATTCAATAATCGAGGTAATAACATGGGCCTATGTAGCAGTTCAGGCTAGAACCGATGTCAAAACCCCCTTATTTTTTTAAAATCACGTGCTCTTATATGAAAATTTAAAAAAAAACCCAACTCGATAACAAGAACAGAAATCACAAAATCAGATAACAAGAACAAAAATTCCCCAAACTAGAGAACAATAAAAAACCCTAATTTCAAATCTCAAATTGCAAGAAAATTTTGCAAGCACGGAAACCCTAAATTTTCAAATCGTAATCCAAAAAGCTAGCCCCAATTTGTATAAAAGAAAGGGTTAAATATGTTTTTAGTCCCTAAACTATTGGCCGTTTCTAGTTTTCGTCCCTTTTTCAAAGTAAGGTACAATTTGGTCCTCATTCTTTTCGAAACGTTCGTTTTAGTCCTCGAAATTTTGGTTTTAGTCCTCATTTGTTGCTAAATGAGGACCAAATTTTTAAACAGTGTTTAGTTTTCGAGGACTAAAACGAACGTTTTCGAAAAGAATGAGGACCAAATTGTACCTTACTTTGAAACAGGGACGAAAACCAAAAACGGCCAATAGTTTAGGGACTAAAAACATATTTAACCCTTTCTTTTATACAAATTGGGGCTAGCTTTTTGGATTACGATTTGAAAATTTAGGGTTTCCGTGCTTGCAAAATTTTCTTGCAATTTGAGATTTGAAATTAGGGTTTTTTATTGTTCTCTAGTTTGGGGAATTTTTGTTCTTGTTATCTGATTTTGTGATTTCTGTTCTTGTTATCGAGTTGGGTTTTTTTTTAAATTTTCATATAAGAGCACGTGATTTTAAAAAAATAAGGGGGTTTTGACATCGGTTCTAGCCTGAACTGCTACATAGGCCCATGTTATTACCTCGATTATTGAATATGAACCATATTTTAATCTAACCATTCATATTTAAAAAAGATAAATCTCTTCCTTTATAAATTTTTTCTCTTACCTTTTATATAAATATCATCATATTCATCTGTAAATTAATTTGTAGTTTTACTATGTTCTTAATAATTTTTAGAAAACTACTCTATGATTTAAAGAAATACGATTTTCGCAAATTAACATACATAAATCATATAGGACATTAACCTTGATCCATAAAAGATCCTGTATTTTTTCATATCTTTGTTTTCCAAACCTTTTTTCTCAATTAATCTTTGTCTTTCTTTTCTCTTCTCACACTTTCTTGATGGTTTATGGTAAAAGATGGTTTATGGTAAAAGAACCTTATCGCTAAAGATAGAATCCTAATCCCTTTTATAACTTTCCATAATCCTAATCCCTTATGGATCAAGTTGATTTTATTTTATCCTTATTTTATTTTTATTATAACTTTCCATAATAATCAATAGGTCTTTATATTTTATTGAATCACATTTAGGTCTATCATAATTGTTAAATGAGTCACATAATAAAATTAATTTGTCTATTAATTCTAACATTATCTCGTTTGACTCATATGATGTTATAACATTATGTGATTTAATACATAAATATAATGCACCCTTACATAAATTAGTTCCATCACACTAATGCAGTGGAAACGACAACGGTTATTTTGGTTTATCCGCACCAGTTCTGCAACCGAGGTATATACAGGCGAAACAAAAAAGGTGTATGATTTTACCTCGGTTCAAAAGCAACCGAGGCAGTAGAGGGTGTTCCTTTTTTTACTTTTTTTTTGCCAAACTTTTGGTCTCGGTTGCTCGTGAACCGAGGCAGTAAAGGAGGTCTTATGCCTCGGTTTGGAGTAGAACCGAGGTAGTAAAGGAGTTTTTTTTTGTTCAGATATCATGCTGCAAAGTTGCTAGTAACATTCCACCTTATAAAAACATTGGAACTAATATTGACTATAGAATAAGATGGTTTATGTGCTGAAATAGTTGCAAAACTGTCAGTGTTTTTAAATAAAATGGTTGGCTTCAAATATTAAGGACAAGCAGAAGCAAAACAATACTACAAGAACACATTCAAATATTAATCACATTTCAAAGCACTAAGAAACTAAAGCTTTGTCATGTTCAACACTTCAAATGACTTCAACTTTTTCAAGCGCATTTGTTGACTCAGAAGGTGTTGCCCGTGACTTTGATTGGCTTTTAGTGGTAGAAGTCAATCCTAACTTCTCTCTTTGCTCCAAGTGTTTTCACCATTGATTGCTTTTGAGACTAACCCTTGCAAAGCAAGCTGATTTCCTCCCCTGATTGCTTTATGTTGTTTCCAGTTAGCCTGTTCAGTAAAAAAGTCACCATAAACGGCTTTAACAATGCCTAACACCATTCAAAAGACTGCATGAAACTCATTCTCACATCCTTATTTTCTTGTGAGAAATTTCATGTAAAATTCAACAAAAGATAGTAATGAGAATTAATAAGAAACTTGATCTTCAAACAAGATTCAAGGATGACAATAAAATAGAGAAACATGAATAAATATATAATACTATTACCTTACTGCTCATAAACATAAGTTCTTCCTTCCTGTGATTCTTCCATGAAACAATCTGCCCTCCATACAAAAGCACCTGAAATAATATACTTCAAACAGTTATGAAATGTTAAGTGAAATTACCACTTCCATATAAGATCAATATTTTCAAACCATGGCTGATTTATTTTAAAACTATATTGATATCGGTCCATCAGTGTTGAATATCATTTTACAATTTACTCAACTGACAAGGATCGTAGCATTGCCTAAACAAGAATCTGTACTGATAAATTAAAGATGTTGGCATCAAAATAGACCCTTTAGATCATAGCTACAACAGAAACACAAAAGATGAAACCAACCTCAACTAATGAACCTTTTGGCTTAGTCAATATAATCCTTTGCAATCCATCTCTGTCATGAAATATATTCAATGGCATCTGTGTTGGCTTACTGCAACCAAAACCAGAAACGGACTTCAGTTTCCATCTCTATTCCACCCACTATACACAACGCAAAAANCTCATTCTTTTCGAAACGTTCGTTTTAGTCCTCGAAATTTTGGTTTTAGTCCTCATTTGTTGCTAAATGAGGACCAAATTTTTAAACAGTGTTTAGTTTTCGAGGACTAAAACGAACGTTTTCGAAAAGAATGAGGACCAAATTGTACCTTACTTTGAAACAGGGACGAAAACCAAAAACGGCCAATAGTTTAGGGACTAAAAACATATTTAACCCTTTCTTTTATACAAAGCTCCAGTCAGACGTGACTTCCCTTCGCCGCGAAGACACCAGAACACGAACCCTCGCGGAGGCGCCGTTGCCACCACATCGCGAGAAAGAAGGATATGCCTAAGCTGTCGAAGTCGCCTCCCTTCCAGCAAAAACGAACCAACACCGATAAGCGAAAGGAAGTCTTCCCTCCATGCGAAACACAACCAGAGTTGGAGAAGAGGAAACGAAGGTTCGCGCCTCCCTCATCACTACGAGGCGAAACGAAACGAAACGAGAAGAAAAGAAAAAGATGAAGATGGGTGTTTCCCCCTTCTTGTGAAGCCACGAGAAAGGAGTGAAGAAGAGAACAAAACATTGACGGAGAGAACCCCAAGGCCGAGAGAGAGCAGCGGCGCAATTTAAACCTAAATGAAGGCCTTCTGTCTAAAAATTTCCCTGTTCGCGAAATTTAAGCCTAAACGCATGTTATCATCTCGATTATTTTCTTAACCGAGTCAATAAGCCTCTATCGCCTCGGTTCTATAAAGAATCGCTACCTAAAGTCTATAAAAAAATAAAAATTTTCAGTTATTTTATGTCTCTGTTCTCTAAATAACTGAGGTCGTAGACCCCTTTTGGCCTCGGTTCTTTTTGAACCAAGACAGATACGTTTGCAATAATTAGAAAAATGTCACCGCGTCATTTTATGCTTCGATTGCGATGAAACCGATGCCAAATGGGCGAGTTAAAATCCGTATTTTTTACTAGTGATTAGTTAGACTATTTATTAAAAAAATCCTTCTTTAAATTGGAAATTTATTTTCAATAATATTTATTTATTTTTGCAAAAAATTCTAAAGAAATGTAATTTAATCAATACTTATTTTTAAATACTTCTAACTATTTTAAATTAATATTTAAATTAGTCTCTAATATTAAATTAAAGACTAATTTGATATTAATTTTTTAACTCATCTTTTAGTAATTAAATAATTAAAACTTTAACTCTAGTGTGAAAAATGCATTGTCATTAAATCCATGTAATATTATACTTTAAGCAAAATTTTAAGACATTGATTTGAGAACCGTCAAAATTTCTTCTCAACTCATCTCTTGTAGCTGCCAGTGCTTATATAAAAGCAGTATTAAATTGAAGAAAAAAGAGTAGAAAAATTGCATTTTTGGATACAATATTTTGTAAAAGAAAATTGAACATCAGAAAGAAAAAGAATTTTTTTTATAAGATTGACTTAATGGTAAAAGTTAGAAAGAAGAGATTACGGATTCAACTCTCTCCACCCATATTGAGGAGATATAAGATTGATGGAAAGGGTTTGGAAAACATGGTAAGAGAAATTGTGAGTTCAACTCTACTACGACACTAACAACTAATATTTGTTGATAAAAAGTACAAAAAAAAAACAAGTAAGAAGGTAAAATAAGATGATTGATAAGATGAAAAGTGTTCTTGAGAGACCAAACATACCTTATAAAGTCGTCTTTCACTCTGCAAACTCTTATTATCCGGTATTCGTCCTCTAAGCCTATTTCATCTTTTACTATAAGGTGAGGTGTTTGTAGAAGATTCTCTAACACTTAAGTTGTACTATAGTAAGAGATTTTAGTCAAATCTAGATTAATTCAGAAATAAACTCAAAATTTATAATTAAAATAATATTTATAGAAATATTTTGCTAACCATAGAATCCGTCTTGATAAGCCTTATTTATGAGTTTATTGGCCTAAAGGCTCAATAGTCATCTTACCTACGAGATACTACACTCATTTTTTACTAAGTTATTCATGGTAAGAATGTCTCTGGTAGGCATAAGCAAGTACAGATAAAGGATATCCTAACCTAAAGGATGGATAGAGCCTACTAATATTTAACACCCACTGGTGAATATTGAACTTATACCTTGAAGAGTATAGTCATTAATATTCAATAGTTACCTTGTCAGTTCGATAAAAAATATCTTATTAGTGTCTTAAATAATTTATTTTAAAGATTGTAATTGACAGATGAAGGAATCTTCTGTGACATACAATAAAACAAATAAAACAAATGTACAATAGTTATAAATATTATAACTGAGAAAGATATACCAGTAGAGAGAATTGTCAGTGTATAATGTTGGGAATATGTTAGTGTGAAATTTTTTGGTGGTTGGACTCATTAAATTCATATAACATCCCTTTAATGAATTCTGTCTAAGAAAGATTCAGCAGCGAGCATAGTTCTTTTGGTTTTAGCTTTTTTTATTGTACCAATGATACTGATATTACAAATTATGTAGAAGAACAACATTGTTTTTGAGAGTAAAATATTTGTGGATTGAAGCTAAGAGTTCCCCCAAACACTTCACTGAAGAAGAAGGCTTTACACCAGCTAAACTCTTCACATGAAATATTCAGAGGGAACTTCAGGATTCAGCCAACAGAAGATATTAGTTATTCATACGCTTC
>NW_025908629.1:0-13254 GCF_018835915.1 Vigna umbellata
GTTGAGTTAGGCTTAAAGTCCATTTCTAACATAGTATCAGAGTCATGGTTAGAGCCTATCCTAGCGAGTTCTAAGTGGGCATTTCTGTTTCCACACGTTGTCGGGCCGCTATCGAACCATCCAATTTCTACTATCACGCACGAGATGTCTATACCTCGGCGTGAAGGGGGTGTGTTGGAAGTCCCACATCGACTAGAGATAAGGTCAATTTATAACATATAAGTGATGTGCAAACCTCACCTTAAAAGCCGATTTTGTAGGGTTGAGTTAGGTTTAAAGTCCACTTCTAACAATAAGTTATCTCCTAGGTCTCACAAATGTGTCTTCTTAAAATTTCCACGGTCACAAAAGGGCCATAAGTGTTTTTCGCCTTCCCTCAATCGTCATTTTATCTCTGCTGATGTCACTTTTGATGAATCTTCTTTTTACTTTTCACATCTATCTTCTAGTTATGTACCTCAACCTGCTATTGTTGATATTCCTATTTTCTGTGATCCTCCTCATGATGCTCCACCCATTTTGCCTCCTCCTTCTTTAGACTCTCATTCACCACAGGATCGTCCTTCACCACCCCCCCTTCATGTTTATAGTCGCCGCAATTGTCTCCCTCATGACTCACTTCCAGTGCCGCCTCCTGTGTCTTATCCGGCTCCAGCAAACGAGTCTGACTTGCCTATTGCCCTCCGTAAAGGTATACGCTCTACCCGTAACCCTTTCCCCCATTATACTATTCTTAGTTACCATAGATTATCTCAATCTTTTTACACATGTCTCTCATCCATTTCTTCTGTGTCAATTCCCAAGTATGTAGGTGATGCCTTAACTCATCCTGGCTGGCGTCAAGCCATGCTGGATGAATTAAGTGCTTCACAGAAAAGTGGAACTTGGGAGCTTGTCCAATTACCATCTGGAAAGTCAGTTGTTGGTTGCAGGTGGGTGTATGCTATAAAGGTTGGCCCTGATGGCACAATTGATCGTCTGAAATCTCGACTGGTTGCCAAAGGCTACACACAGATTTTTGGTTTGGATTATGGTGATACTTTTTCTCCAGCGGCAAAAATGACCTCTATTCGCCTATTCATTGCCATGGCCGCTGTTCGACAATGGCCTCTTTACCAACTTGATGTCAAAAATGCTTTCCTTAATGGTGATTTGCATGAAGAAATTTATATGGAGGCCCGGCTTTGTTGCTCAGGGGGAGTCATCTGGATTGGTATGTCGTCTTCGCAAATCCTTATATGGCCTAAAACAGTCTCCTCAGGCCTGGTGTGATAAATTCAGCTGTGTAGTTCAACAATTTGGTATGTCTCGCAGTGAAGCGGATCATTCAGTTTTCTATCGCCACTCGAGTGCTGGATGTATCTACTTAATAGTGTATGTCGATAATATTGTTCTCACAGGAAGCGACTATCTTGGCATCTCTCAGATGAAACAACACCTTTGTCATCATTTTCAAACCAAAGATCTTGACAAACTCCGGTACTTTTTGGGTATTGAAGTAGCATAATCCAACACTGGTATTGTCATATCTCAGAGGAAGTATGCGTTAGACATCTTGGAGGAAACAAGGTTAATGAACTCTAAGTTTGTTCAGACACCTATGGATCCTAACATCAAACTCCTACCAAATCAGGGGGAGCCTTTCTCAGATCCTGAACGGTACAGAAGATTAGTTGGTAAATTAAACTATCTTACTGTTACACATCCTGACATTTCCTTCACAGTTAGCATGGTGAGTCAATTCCTAAACTCCCCATGTGAAGACCATTGGGATGCAATTGTTCGCATACTGAAGTATATTAAAGGATCACCTGGAAAAGATTTGCTATATGGTCCTAACAACGATACAAAAATCGTTTGTTATTTAGATGCTGATTGGGCTGGTTCCCTTTCTGACTAAAAAGTTCATTCTTACTTCTTCCCATATGGCCTTGGGAATCGATAAGGGTTGGAGGAGTCCTTGTGGAGAGAAGCCAAGTACTTATGTTGTTGGCATACTAGACAAGCAGCTATGTAATTCGTTACCATCTTCTTCATACCCACCCAATGAAGAGCTTGGGCAATTCTTCTATATGTCTTGTACACTCCAAAATGTCCCCCTGTTGGTGTATTGTGAAACTGTGCTAGGATTTTCGGTATCCACCCCGATTTAGTTGAAAGAACCAACTTCCCCTTGTAATGCAGTCGCCCATTCTCTAAAGTGTAAACAGGATGTGAGTTGGGGTCAGCTTCGACTTCCTCTACAATTTTCTTTAAAGCTCATCTCACTCTACTTCCTCCACCACCTCATGAAAATTTGGCCAATAAGGACTGGTTATTAGTTGTAGGGTCTTTTCTCCCTCTTCCCATTCCTCTCCTTTTCTGGACAGCCCATCAGCTACACGGTTAGAGGCTCCGGTCCTATAATAGATGTCAAACTCATACCCCATTAATTTGGCCAGCCAATTCTGATGGTTTTGTGTGGTTATACGTTGCTCCAACAAGTACTTTAAGCTCTTTTGGTCAGTATAAACACTGAACTGTTTGCCCAACAGGTATGGACATCAATGTTGAATAGCCAACCCCAATACCATTAATTCCTTCTCATATACCAATTTCCCAAGTGAAGATTCAGACAAAGCTTTGCTATAATAAGTAATAGGTTTCCTACCCTGCGACAACAGAGCCCCTAACCCCTTCCCTGAATCATCGCATTCTACTGGGATGTTTGGAAAAAATCTGGTAATGCCAAAATAGGGGCAATGGTCACTGCCTTCTCGAGTGTCTGCATCGCCCCTGTTCCTTCTGGTGACCACTCAAACTTTCCTTTCTTCAGGAGATTCGTGAGGGGCCGTGCTATCTTTCCATAGTCTCTGATAAACCTCCTATAGTATCCTGTAAGTCCCAGAAAACCCCTCAATTCCTTAATGTTGCTGAGTTCAGGCCACTCCATCATTGTCGCTACCTTCTCTTCGGTCATTTTGAACCCCCTTTCAGATATCATATGCCCCAGGTATCTAATCTGTTTTCTACCAAACTCATATTTCTTCCAATTGGCAAACAACGTATGTTGAACCAGCACCCCTAACACTTGTCTAAGGTGTTGTTCATGCTCTTCCCACGTCTTGTTGTACACCAAAATATCATCAAAAAATAGTAACATGCACCCCCTTAAGAAAGGCCGTAATAAGGAATTCATCATGTCCTGAAACGTTGCAGGAGCATTGGTGAGGCCAAAGGGCATTACCTGAACTCATAATGCCCTTGATGGGTCCTGAAAGCAATCTTGGATATGTCCTCCTTCATCCTTATTTGGTGGTACCCAGACTTGAGATCCACCTTGGAGAAAAATCTTGCCCCCTCTAACTCATCTAGAAGCTCTTCAATATCCGGTATAGGATATATGTCAGGAATTGTGACCCTGTTTAATGCCTTGTGGTCTACACAAAATCGCCAACTCCCATCTTTCTTCTTAACCAAGATCACGAGACTCAAATAGGGGTTGTTACCAGGTCAGATGATACCCAGACTTAGCATTTCTTCCACTTGTTTCTCAATTTCGGTCATCATCAAATGTGGGCATCGATATGTCCTCATGTTGATTGGCATCGTACCCTCCTTTATGGGTATTTGATGGTCTACTCTCCTAACAAGAAGAAGCCCCCTGAGGCTCCTGAAACACCCCTTTAAACTCTTACAATATATGTCCCAAACTTTCCTCCTGCCAGTGGACAACCCTTCTTCGCCTGGGTCTACTGCTGCCACTTCAGCCTGGCTAAGATTCCAAACTAAGGCCATAGTTTCAACCTCCGTCTCCTTCAGTATGGCCTCAGGAGTAACCATCCTTCTAGTCAGCGTGGGATCTCCCCTAAACACTAATTCTTTGTTTGATGGCCCATACTTCATAGACATTTCGTTCTAATCCACCTTGATCTCTCCCAAGGTTGCCAGCCACACTACCCGTAAAATAATGTCCACTCCCCCAGTTCAAAGAGATAAAAGTTCTCCTTAATCTCATCCCCTTCCAGATTCAGTGTAACCCCCACATAGCACCCCTGAGTCTCCTTTCACTGCCCATCACCCAAACACACCCGATAGGGTGGCGTTTCTTCTTTCTCCAGGCTCAGCTCTTTGATCAATCTGGTTGAGATGAAGTTGTGGTTTGCTCCACTATCAATCAACACCAATATTCTCCTTCCTCAAATCCAACCTTGCATCTTCATGGTGCTGAATTGAGTCAATGCTCCTGCGGAAAACACTGAAAGTTCCATGCACCTTTGTTTTGCTTCCTTTGTTTCTTCTACCCCTCCTTCCTCATCTTCTGCCCCCATAATCATCACCTTTAAAGAACTCTCAGCGCATCTATGTCCAGGGCTATAGGGTCCCCCACAGTGAAAACAACACCCTTCCTCCCTCCTCTTGATGTATTCTTGGTAGGGCAATGTGCGCACTCCTCGATTCTACAGTCAACCTCCTGCGTTGCTACTCACTTTGGAGCTCGCGACATTCGATACCCCTTTTCTCTTTGGAACGTTTCCTCCTGCCACGCCCCATGGTCGTCCGACGCCCCGCAGTAAGTCTCCGTCCTCGAAACGATGCCAATGTTGGCCGGGTATCGCCCCCACGCCTGACCTCCTCTATGCATCATTCCACCACGATTCACCCACGGATAAACCCTAGCCTGTTCCAAATCGCGAGCCCTCTCCAAAATTTGTTAAGAGGTCGCGCGAATCATGGGGCCTGATGAGATCCCTCAACTCTTTATAAACTGGCGAAGAAATACCCAAGCAATTGCTCCTCTGTAAATCCTGTCTCCTGAGCCACCAAAATTTCAAACTCCTGCACTATTCCTCCACCGTCCCTTTCTGCTGCACTGCCCCTAGTTTCTGGAAATATCGTTCCTCGATGCCTACCACCAAACCTTCTGACCATTGCCTCCGTTAGAGTCGCCCAGGTTGGGTTCTTGATTTTCTTTCGCCAAAAGCGGAACCAGTAACTCGCTCCCCCTTCCATGCATATGTAAACTAACATCATCTTCTCCTCCGTCACGTTCTGCAATTCAAAAAATTTATCCGCCCAACCAATCCAACCCATGGGGTTGGTGCCTTTAAAAGTGGGTAATTCCACTCCATTCATCCAGCTTCTCTACACGTTTTTGCGCTCCTCCTCCGGTTCGTCATCTGATTCCTCATCGCGTCTCTCCCAACCTCCATTGACGAAGTCGCGACTGCCCTCGGGGCTCCTCCCCTGGTTCTCTCCTCTTCTGCCAAGAACATGACCTAAATCTTGAGCCATCCCTCTCATCTCAGCACGAAACTCTTCCATCGTCGTTTCTAGGGCATCGAATTTTCCCTCCAACAGGTTCACCTTGCCTTCCATTGTGCTCTCTCTTTTGACTTTTGGGATCCGACAGATCGGACCAAACTTGATAGACTTCTTTAATCAATAAGTCGATCAACTCTTGAAACTCTCAAGAACTAACAGAAAACCAATGAATAATACTCATTATTGAATCAATCAAAGAATTCAATGTACAATGGCCTCTCTCTAGGAAGCCGAACCTTCCTCCATTGGACAATGTTCCAGTAAAAAAACTCAAAGATACAGAATGATCTCCTCTCCTTTAAACTAACTTCTATTTATACTCTCCCCTTTCCCTCCAAACTAACAACTAACTGATATCCTACTGTTTTCGACCCTTCTTAATTGTCTAACAGAATGCTTTCCAACATGTGATATTTAAAATATAAATTTGTAATATTGTTGGATAATATTGGCAATACATAAATCAGAAAAGCACAACCAGAACTACCATACCTGTAGGAAATCTATCATAGAATACAAATTTTCTTTTAGCTCGTTGAAAGGAGGAATAACTAACACACAAGCAGTCAAAATAGCACTGAGAAATTCTTGCAGGTGATCAATGAAGCTAATTGATGACTTAAACAACAACAGTTCCTGTCCATTCAGAGGATACATTCTTTGCATCCATGAAAAACGATTAGAAAGACCTGATAAGAATACAAAAGTAAAACAAATTGTAATATACTACAATCACAATGTATCTAATATACATAATAAAAAATTATTGTTAGAATAACTGTTCTTAAATAAATCTTATTTAAGACAAATTATTCTTTTGTATTTTTCTAAAGTTGGTATCGGACTCCTGCTCTGATTGTCTCTATACATCAAAGAAATTGCCATCCAGTTACCATTTGCAGCCAGACTCAATGGTCGTGCATCCAAACTCTAGCTGACGCACCATCAATGTATCAACCGAACTAGGCGAGTGTGTCTCCTGCGTCGTATTCCAATAGTCAGAATCATTTTAGACCACCACAGGTCAACTTGCCAAAGTCTTCTGAGCTCATTTCAACCATGTATTCTTTATTCCTGTACCATTTGGCGAGTCGTCCAAAGTTGCTCATGGTTTCTCTCTTTTGCAACCCTAGGGTTGCCCTCCATTCTTTCTCTGTTGCATTAAGGGACTATCTCATCTTTTTCAAGGACTCATCCTATAACTTTTGAGAAGGTAAATAGTAAAAACTACCTATCTTGGTCTATGATAGGAACCCGGAAATAGTTAGGCCCAAACCCAAAATATCTAAGGTCTATGTTAGACAAAGAAGGAATGGCAAAGTAGGGGATCAAAATGGCAAGAGAGTGAATGAGAAGAATCCTTCCATGTAACAAACTGTTGAGCTGGCACAGTAGGAAAGGAGCGATATCGTTGTGTGGGTATAAGGTGTGCAAAGTTAGTGGGAGAGAGGGAGACTGGAATTGGCCGGGAATTGGGAGAGACTAGACACTCTCTAACTGTCTAGAGATACTTTTTACTTGCTTTACAGATTTGTATTCTCTTCCCTGGGATATACAATCTGTTTTCTTTACTAATAAAGTGAATATTCAGCTATAGTATGCTTCCTTATTTCTGGTATCTATCAATTGGTATCAGAGCCCATGATTTTTAGGGTTTGGATGGTTACTACAAGAACAACAATGGAGTCGAGGATTGAAAATCTAGAGAAAAGTATGCTTGACTGGAAGCATCAGAGTCAAATCCAAATGGACGAAATCAAGCAGCTGTTGAAGGAGAAAAATCGAGGGGACACAAGTGGTCGATCATGACAACGACGTTCTCCGAAACGATGCACGGAGGGGGAGAGTCAAGGTAGTCGAGCTGTTTCATCACAAGTTTCTAAACCCTGTTCCATAACTCGTGATTCATGGAGGGGAGTCGACCACCGAAGGAGGATTACAGAGGGCGAAAATTGGAGATTCTACTATTTGCTGGTGATGATGCTTATGGATGGATTCACAGAGTCGAACGCTACTTCAAGGTGAACGATATGGATGACTATGAGAAGATAGGTGCGGTGTTAGTCACATTAGAGGACCGGGCATTGAATTAGTACCATTGGTAGGAGGAACAAACACCTTCACCAAGCTGGGTCCAGTTCAAGGAAGCAATGATTCGGAGGTTTCAACTGGACTTAGTGCAGAATCCTTTTGGGCCATTGTTGAGCATTAAGCAAACTGGGACAGTATTGGAGTATAGGGAATAATTTGAGATGATTTCAGCCCCATTGAAGAATGCGGACCAGGTGATGTTAAAAGGAATTTTTTTCTAAACGGACTCCATGTAGAATTGCAAGCCGAACTGAAGCTATATAACATAGAATCATTATCAGAACTCATGGATCAGACCCTATTGTTGGAAGAGAAGAATTGGGCTTTGAAGCAAAGGGTGTTAGGCTCGGGTGAGAAAGTAAGCATGGGTGAGAAGGAGACTTCTCCAATGGTGACCAAGATGGGTAGATCGTATAATACAACAGTAGATTCTATGAAGAATAAATTGTATGCTAAGAAGCCCAATTATGGGAGTGTGGGTCCAACTAAGCCCAAACCGGAAAATGGGCCTAGTAGAGAAAAACAAATCACTATGGGTAGAAGGCTTTTGCAAGTTGAGTTGCAAGAACAGAGTAAAAACGGGTTGTGTTTTAAATGTGGGGAGAAGTGGGGACTTGAACATGAATGCAAGCTGAAGCATTATCAGTTGGTTTTGATGGAGGAATGGGAGGAGGAAGAATCGGAGGCTAGGGATGAGGAAGAGGAAGAAAAAATAGAGTTGGAGCACAAGACACTTCAATTGTCTTTAAAAAGTAAGGTGGGGCTAACCTCTCACAAATCTTTTAAGGTTTGGGGAACTATTGGCCAAAGACGAGTGCTAATATTGGTGGATGATGGAGCAACCAGCAGCATCCTTTCTAGAAAATTAGTAGTTGAGTCGGCTCTTCTAGTGGAGAATACCCCTATTTATACCATGGAGGTGGGAACGGGTGAGAAGATGAAGGGTAGAGGACTGTGTAAAGGAGTTCATCTTGAGGTGCAANCCCAGACTTAGCATTTCTTCCACTTGTTTCTCAATTTCGGTCATCATCAAATGTGGGCATCGATATGTCCTCATGTTGATTGGCATCGTACCCTCCTTTATGGGTATTTGATGGTCTACTCTCCTAACAAGAAGAAGCCCCCTGAGGCTCCTGAAACACCCCTTTAAACTCTTACAATATATGTCCCAAACTTTCCTCCTGCCAGTGGACAACCCTTCTTCGCCTGGGTCTACTGCTGCCACTTCAGCCTGGCTAAGATTCCAAACTAAGGCCATAGTTTCAACCTCCGTCTCCTTCAGTATGGCCTCAGGAGTAACCATCCTTCTAGTCAGCGTGGGATCTCCCCTAAACACTAATTCTTTGTTTGATGGCCCATACTTCATAGACATTTCGTTCTAATCCACCTTGATCTCTCCCAAGGTTGCCAGCCACACTACCCGTAAAATAATGTCCACTCCCCCAGTTCAAAGAGATAAAAGTTCTCCTTAATCTCATCCCCTTCCAGATTCAGTGTAACCCCCACATAGCACCCCTGAGTCTCCTTTCACTGCCCATCACCCAAACACACCCGATAGGGTGGCGTTTCTTCTTTCTCCAGGCTCAGCTCTTTGATCAATCTGGTTGAGATGAAGTTGTGGTTTGCTCCACTATCAATCAACACCAATATTCTCCTTCCTCAAATCCAACCTTGCATCTTCATGGTGCTGAATTGAGTCAATGCTCCTGCGGAAAACACTGAAAGTTCCATGCACCTTTGTTTTGCTTCCTTTGTTTCTTCTACCCCTCCTTCCTCATCTTCTGCCCCCATAATCATCACCTTTAAAGAACTCTCAGCGCATCTATGTCCAGGGCTATAGGGTCCCCCACAGTGAAAACAACACCCTTCCTCCCTCCTCTTGATGTATTCTTGGTAGGGCAATGTGCGCACTCCTCGATTCTACAGTCAACCTCCTGCGTTGCTACTCACTTTGGAGCTCGCGACATTCGATACCCCTTTTCTCTTTGGAACGTTTCCTCCTGCCACGCCCCATGGTCGTCCGACGCCCCGCAGTAAGTCTCCGTCCTCGAAACGATGCCAATGTTGGCCGGGTATCGCCCCCACGCCTGACCTCCTCTATGCATCATTCCACCACGATTCACCCACGGATAAACCCTAGCCTGTTCCAAATCGCGAGCCCTCTCCAAAATTTGTTAAGAGGTCGCGCGAATCATGGGGCCTGATGAGATCCCTCAACTCTTTATAAACTGGCGAAGAAATACCCAAGCAATTGCTCCTCTGTAAATCCAGTCTCCTGAGCCACCAAAATTTCAAACTCCTGCACTATTCCTCCACCGTCCCTTTCTGCTGCACTGCCCCTAGTTTCTGGAAATATCGTTCCTCGATGCCTACCACCAAACCTTCTGACCATTGCCTCCGTTAGAGTCGCCCAGGTTGGGTTCTTGATTTTCTTTCGCCAAAAGCGGAACCAGTAACTCGCTCCCCCTTCCATGCATATGTAAACTAACATCATCTTCTCCTCCGTCACGTTCTGCAATTCAAAAAATTTATCCGCCCAACCAATCCAACCCATGGGGTTGGTGCCTTTAAAAGTGGGTAATTCCACTCCATTCATCCAGCTTCTCTACACGTTTTTGCGCTCCTCCTCCGGTTCGTCATCTGATTCCTCATCGCGTCTCTCCCAACCTCCATTGACGAAGTCGCGACTGCCCTCGGGGCTCCTCCCCTGGTTCTCTCCTCTTCTGCCAAGAACATGACCTAAATCTTGAGCCATCCCTCTCATCTCAGCACGAAACTCTTCCATCGTCGTTTCTAGGGCATCGAATTTTCCCTCCAACAGGTTCACCTTGCCTTCCATTGTGCTCTCTCTTTTGACTTTTGGGATCCGACAGATCGGACCAAACTTGATAGACTTCTTTAATCAATAAGTCGATCAACTCTTGAAACTCTCAAGAACTAACAGAAAACCAATGAATAATACTCATTATTGAATCAATCAAAGAATTCAATGTACAATGGCCTCTCTCTAGGAAGCCGAACCTTCCTCCATTGGACAATGTTCCAGTAAAAAAACTCAAAGATACAGAATGATCTCCTCTCCTTTAAACTAACTTCTATTTATACTCTCCCCTTTCCCTCCAAACTAACAACTAACTGATATCCTACTGTTTTCGACCCTTCTTAATTGTCTAACAGAATGCTTTCCAACATGTGATATTTAAAATATAAATTTGTAATATTGTTGGATAATATTGGCAATACATAAATCAGAAAAGCACAACCAGAACTACCATACCTGTAGGAAATCTATCATAGAATACAAATTTTCTTTTAGCTCGTTGAAAGGAGGAATAACTAACACACAAGCAGTCAAAATAGCACTGAGAAATTCTTGCAGGTGATCAATGAAGCTAATTGATGACTTAAACAACAACAGTTCCTGTCCATTCAGAGGATACATTCTTTGCATCCATGAAAAACGATTAGAAAGACCTGATAAGAATACAAAAGTAAAACAAATTGTAATATACTACAATCACAATGTATCTAATATACATAATAAAAAATTATTGTTAGAATAACTGTTCTTAAATAAATCTTATTTAAGACAAATTATTCTTTTGTATTTTTCTAAAGTTGGTATCGGACTCCTGCTCTGATTGTCTCTATACATCAAAGAAATTGCCATCCAGTTACCATTTGCAGCCAGACTCAATGGTCGTGCATCCAAACTCTAGCTGACGCACCATCAATGTATCAACCGAACTAGGCGAGTGTGTCTCCTGCGTCGTATTCCAATAGTCAGAATCATTTTAGACCACCACAGGTCAACTTGCCAAAGTCTTCTGAGCTCATTTCAACCATGTATTCTTTATTCCTGTACCATTTGGCGAGTCGTCCAAAGTTGCTCATGGTTTCTCTCTTTTGCAACCCTAGGGTTGCCCTCCATTCTTTCTCTGTTGCATTAAGGGACTATCTCATCTTTTTCAAGGACTCATCCTATAACTTTTGAGAAGGTAAATAGTAAAAACTACCTATCTTGGTCTATGATAGGAACCCGGAAATAGTTAGGCCCAAACCCAAAATATCTAAGGTCTATGTTAGACAAAGAAGGAATGGCAAAGTAGGGGATCAAAATGGCAAGAGAGTGAATGAGAAGAATCCTTCCATGTAACAAACTGTTGAGCTGGCACAGTAGGAAAGGAGCGATATCGTTGTGTGGGTATAAGGTGTGCAAAGTTAGTGGGAGAGAGGGAGACTGGAATTGGCCGGGAATTGGGAGAGACTAGACACTCTCTAACTGTCTAGAGATACTTTTTACTTGCTTTACAGATTTGTATTCTCTTCCCTGGGATATACAATCTGTTTTCTTTACTAATAAAGTGAATATTCAGCTATAGTATGCTTCCTTATTTCTGGTATCTATCAATTGGTATCAGAGCCCATGATTTTTAGGGTTTGGATGGTTACTACAAGAACAACAATGGAGTCGAGGATTGAAAATCTAGAGAAAAGTATGCTTGACTGGAAGCATCAGAGTCAAATCCAAATGGACGAAATCAAGCAGCTGTTGAAGGAGAAAAATCGAGGGGACACAAGTGGTCGATCATGACAACGACGTTCTCCGAAACGATGCACGGAGGGGGAGAGTCAAGGTAGTCGAGCTGTTTCATCACAAGTTTCTAAACCCTGTTCCATAACTCGTGATTCATGGAGGGGAGTCGACCACCGAAGGAGGATTACAGAGGGCGAAAATTGGAGATTCTACTATTTGCTGGTGATGATGCTTATGGATGGATTCACAGAGTCGAACGCTACTTCAAGGTGAACGATATGGATGACTATGAGAAGATAGGTGCGGTGTTAGTCACATTAGAGGACCGGGCATTGAATTAGTACCATTGGTAGGAGGAACAAACACCTTCACCAAGCTGGGTCCAGTTCAAGGAAGCAATGATTCGGAGGTTTCAACTGGACTTAGTGCAGAATCCTTTTGGGCCATTGTTGAGCATTAAGCAAACTGGGACAGTAATGGAGTATAGGGAAAAATTTGAGATGATTTCAGCTCCATTGAAGAAAGCGGACCGGGTGATGTTAAAAGGAATTTTTTTCTAAACGGACTCCATGTAGAATTGCAAGCCGAACTGAAGCTATATAACATAGAATCATTATCAGAACTCATGGATCAGACCCTATTGTTGGAAGAGAAGAATTGGGCTTTGAAGCAAAGGGTGTTAGGCTCGGGTGAGAAAGTAAGCATGGGTGAGAAGGAGACTTCTCCAATGGTGACCAAGATGGGTAGATCGTATAATACAACAGTAGATTCTATGAAGAATAAATTGTATGCTAAGAAGCCCAATTATGGGAGTGTGGGTCCAACTAAGCCCAAACCGGAAAATGGGCCTAGTAGAGAAAAACAAATCACTATGGGTAGAAGGCTTTTGCAAGTTGAGTTGCAAGAACAGAGTAAAAACGGGTTGTGTTTTAAATGTGGGGAGAAGTGGGGACTTGAACATGAATGCAAGCTGAAGCATTATCAGTTGGTTTTGATGGAGGAATGGGAGGAGGAAGAATCGGAGGCTAGGGATGAGGAAGAGGAAGAAAAAATAGAGTTGGAGCACAAGACACTTCAATTGTCTTTAAAAAGTAAGGTGGGGCTAACCTCTCACAAATCTTTTAAGGTTTGGGGAACTATTGGCCAAAGACGAGTGCTAATATTGGTGGATGATGGAGCAACCAGCAGCATCCTTTCTAGAAAATTAGTAGTTGAGTCGGCTCTTCTAGTGGAGAATACCCCTATTTATACCATGGAGGTGGGAACGGGTGAGAAGATGAAGGGTAGAGGACTGTGTAAAGGAGTTCATCTTGAGGTGCAAG
>NW_025908630.1:0-21482 GCF_018835915.1 Vigna umbellata
ACCAAAGAATATAACAATGATTATTTTTTATAATTGACAGCAATTTGAAAACCGAGAAACTGATTTAATTTGGTGTATTAAAGGAGTGAATTTTTAAAATTGTAACTGTGTCCAAAATAAAATTCCTATAAACTTATATCCATTAAAAATATTTAATAATATATATATATATATATATATATATATATATATATATATATTAAAAATATATTTATTATTGAGAAAATGAATAATTATTAAACTTCTTTTGAAAAAAACATTTCAATTATGTATTATCTTTACTTATGCATAGGCAAAATTACTAAATTTCTCTTAATTAAGTTGTTTATAATTCATAAAATAATGAGTCGCGTTTTCCATATTACTCTCTTTATTGTCTATGTCGTAGTGCCGACATCATTGGAGATAAAAAAATTACTTGCTTAATGTCTTCCACAGAAAAAAGAAAAACAGAATATACAAAATTTTAAATTTTAAATAAACAAGTAGTTGAAGTTGTGAAGTGTTGTGAATGATGTAAGAAATTTCCTTGATGAATGCTGGGTTGGACGCCACTTTAGCTACCAAAATCATTGAAGTGCTTCCAACATCATAAGAAAAATCGAAAATGTTTTCATAGTAAAAAGAATTTTTGACGAATCAAAATTGATGAATAATATTAACAAACCTTTTTCAAAAAATTACTATTTTCGTAGGTAATTGTTGTCCGATATTTAATTGGAACTGTGGAAAGTATTGCAAATACAACGTTTTCCTTTTGTTTCTTCCTTGTCTTAAAGATCAGAAAAACATAACAGGAATGAAAATAAGAGACAAGAAAATAGTGTAAACTAAATCTCTCAGAATTGGAGACTCCCATATGCCATTTTCTTCACTCTTCTTCTTTCATTTGTATTCAGCAACTACTTATTAAGAACTAGAATACTAGTTTATCCCTCAAGTTTCCAATATTTCCATTAAAAGATTAACGTGCTAAAAACATAGATACGGTGGTGAAGATTGTTAAAATGATATTTCCTTTTGAAGGAACATGGTGCTAAGTGTGAACATGATATATGTGAATGAGTCGGAAATCCATAAAAATACGAAATAAGTGCTCTATGTGATAGTAGAAATTAGATTTAAATGTGAACATGATGATGATGATGATGAGCCTAATGAGAATAATGGGTGACAGCAAAAGCACACTACTGGATGTAGTAGTGTTTAGTGTATATGTACATGTATTACAACACCTTAAAATTCTATTCTCCTCATGTCCTTGGGACCACAACAAATTTAATCATTAAAAAAACACATTATGGCATATTTAACATGAGACAATGAGAGAAAAAAAATTATAAATATGGCAAGTGATACATGGTCATAAAAATAAATAAAAATAAAAGTATTAATGAAGTGTTTGATATATTAAATTGTCTATATATATAATTACATGTAATGTGCTTTTAGTTCATATTTAAAAACATATTTAATCTTAGTTCTTATAAAAATACTTTTCCTCTAAAATTCAATATTATAATTTTATAATATGGAGTTATGCAATCTTAAGTAGTGTTTATATAATATACAGTAATTTTTTAATAAATTATTAATATGTGAATGTTCTGAATATTGCAAAGGTGGAAGGTAAAGGTGATTGTAGAAGGTGGAAAAACATAAAATGTTATTTTACAATGAAATGGCCCACTACAACTCCTATATATACCCATCTCATCAATGTTGAAACCTCGTCAGTGTGGGATTTAAACACTTTCTACATATCGAATGGCTACTTCCAAACTTCTCAGCATTCTTTTCTTTGCGCTGTTCAGTGTAGGCATTTGCTCCGCTGCAAGAACTCTACTCTTGAGTATAGGTCACGGCATTGGCGATGATGTCCATGGTTCGATTGGTGTTACGGGAGGAGGTTATGGAGGTGGTGGAGGTTCAGGTGGAGGTGGAGGATACGGAGGCGCGGGGGCACATGGCGTAGGTGGTTACGGAGGAGGAGCTGGTGGAGGTGAAGGTGCAGGTGGGGGATATGGAGCAGCTGGCGGTGGTCATGGTGGTGGTGGAGGAAGTGGAGGCGGTGGAGGCTCTGGCGGTGTTGCCGGTGGCGGATATGGAGGAGGAGCCGGAAAAGGAGGTGGGGAAGGTTACGGCGGGGGTGGAGGTCCTGGGGGTGGTTATGGTGGCGGAGGTGGCAGAGGAGGCGGCGGAGGAGGTGGTGCAGGAGGTGCTGGTGGGGGTTATGGGGGTGGCGAAGGAGCTGGATCGGGAGGTGGATATGGCGGAGAGCACGGTGGTGGATATGGAGGTGGTGGTGGAAGTGGTGGCGGTGGAGGTGGTGGTGCCGGACCTGGCGGAGCTTATGGAGGTGGATATGGTAGTGGTGGAGGATCAGGTGGAGGTTATGGAGGTGGAGCTGCTGGCGGCGGAGGCGGTGGCTCTGGTGGCGGCGGTGGTGGGGGTTATGGTGGTGGAGGCGCACACGGAGGGGGTTATGGAGGTGGTGCTGGAAGCGGCGAAGGTGGTGGCCACGGTGGATACTACCCTTGAACTTATCATGAAAATCAATGTTGAAAAAAAATATGCAAGTTGTGGTATCCATAGTAGTAAAAGAACAATAAGATATGGGTACCATGATGCTTATAAACCACTCAGATTGAAGTATAATATAGTTGCATGTCTGTTAAATGTTTCGTGAATGCAAAAGAAGCACTCGTTTGGAAGCCTTTTTTTCCATGCAGTACTATATTATCTAATTTTCTTCCATTCATGTTTTTAGTAACAATGGATACAAAAACCTAAAGAATATTTGTTAACCAAAAACTTATGGTAGCATCACAAATTATTACCAACAAACAGGGAAGAGAATTATCATCGGATTACCAGAACTTTTACCTCCACACAACATTAAAAATAAATCTTTTAATTTAGGTTTGGTTAATATTCAAATTGTTAGTAAATTTAATAGTTTTAATCAAAAAAATTATTACATTTTTTTTTAAAAATATTGTATTTTTTAATTGAATATCTCATCATTATTATTGATGTAGATGACACATTTCAAGATAAATATAATTTATTATTTTACATTAATTATATAATATAATTTTACATGAAAAAATAAATAACTATAAATGGGTACCAACATTTAATAATCACAATTGAAATATTTCTATCCAAAATTTAGCGTAGGAAAAATATTGCAATCCATTAATAAATATGTAAAACTTAAGAAGATTCATACCTGCAAACAATCCGTGTAAGTAAAAAAAATAACAAGAAAGAAAAACAAAACGTTTATTTATGTTGGTGTAGATAAAATCCTAAATTTAATTGGCGCGGATAAAGCCCTTTTAAGATTTTAAATTTATTATAAATTCAAATTACAATTCACACATACAGAAATATTTAATTATTATAAGTTCAAGTTTCAATATATGTTATAAATATGAAATGTTTATTTACTATGAATTATAAACATGTGAGAAATACGTATTATATATAAAAACACGTTAATAGTGTGATATTTAAAATAAAAATTTCAATATATAAATATGCAGAACCTAGAAAACGCATTTCTCGTGGTTGAAAAAATAGAATATCAAGGATATTAAATTTATCAGATTTAAATTATTTTAAATCTTTTCAATTTAATTTTAAAATCAAATAATTCTTTTAACTAGGTTGTTTAGTAGACAAAAATGGAGAATCAAAGTATCATGGAAGAGGAGAACTAAATTATGTAGATTAGATAATTCAAATTATTTTTTGCATTGCATATTTAGTGAGTCTAATAGACAATAATAAGAGAGGATAATAATTTTGAATATTCAATAAATAGTATAATTCTAACTTGCCGAGTTATATAACGCATCTAAACAAAAGTAAAAAATTCATAAGTTAATAGTCTACTTTTCTACGTAGCATGCATGAGTTATATAACACAACTAAATACCTTTAATTTATTTTTCAAAAGAATAACCCTAATAAAAGAAATACAATTTAAAAAATAATAAATCTAACTCACNACACGTTAATAGTGTGATATTTAAAATAAAAATTTCAATATATAAATATGCAGAACCTAGAAACGCATTTCTCGTGGTTGAAAAAATAGAATATCAAGGATATTAAATTTATCAGATTTAAATTATTTTAAATCTTTTCAATTTAATTTTAAAATCAAATAATTCTTTTAACTAGGTTGTTTAGTAGACAAAAATGGAGAATCAAAGTATCATGGAAGAGGAGAACTAAAATATGTAGATTAGATAATTCAAATTATTTTTTGCATTGCATATTTAGTGAGTCTAATAGACAATAATAAGAGAGGATAATAATTTTGAATATTCAATAAATAGTATAATTCTAACTTGCCGAGTTATATAACGCATCTAAACAAAAGTAAAAAATTCATAAGTTAATAGTCTACTTTTCTACGTAGCATGCATGAGTTATATAACACAACTAAATACCTTTAATTTATTTTTCAAAAGAATAACCCTAATAAAAGAAATACAATTTAAAAAATAATAAATCTAACTCACAACGCTACAAAGCACTTCACGTAAGCCAATACATGACATTTCACTATGTAATTGCGCATATGGACATCTAGCCGTTAACGATTTAAACGGCGTTTGTAAAAAGGAGCAAATTGAACAGAAATTATATTCTTTAGGACTACATTAAACAACAACAAAAAATTGGGACCAAACATTTCCAACCAAAAATGGGACCAAAATAGGTATTATACCTAAAAAAATGAAAACAACTCGTATATATTGTTTTTATGTTCATCATTTGTCCCTTTAGACATTATTTTAGAGTCGATATATACCCAATTTTTAGCATGTTAAGTTATAAGATTGAGTTAGTGATAAAACTTGAAAGGGAATGTAAGACACATTGTGTTCAATTTTCTCTATTAACATTTAGAAAGATATAAAATTGGTTTGAAAGGTTATAAGGGATCGTAGGAGAGGTTGTTGGTTCAACTCACCTTATTAAATGACAATGGGTCAAGTCAGACATGAATAATGCATACACACTATTTGATCCGTAACAAAAAAATTCACTTGTTACCCACTGAATACCCATTTAAAAAGTACTTACGGGTATATTTAAAAAAATCTTGGTCTTTTTCTGTTATCTATTGGATGTGAGTCTTCTTCTACTTGCATGCGTCTTTTTAATCATTTATATGAATCTCTGTTAATCAGTTATCATAACGGTATGTCTTGATCATTCTTGTGATATTTCTATATGTAAATAAAGCATCCTACAAGTTAGGAGGAGTTTCGCTGGTTAGAGTCTTGTAATCTATTGTCTAGGTAAGAGAAACTAATTACACTGTCATTAAGTTATAGATACCTTGAAATGTCTAATTTTATGATTATATGATGAATTGACTAAATGATTTATGCGTGTGATGATTGTGATATGTTAAATTGTGATTAGGTTCTTAAATTGCATGTATTTATTGTATGATGAAATTTGAAAATGTTGTTTTATTAGTATTGCATATGAGATTATTTGAGATACTGAAGGTTCTATAATTTGAATTTAGTACGTTTTGACATCTATGTTAGTTGTTTGACTAACCTTGAATGGTTGGAATGACATAAATTTGTAGAATTATGTTATGTAGAATTATGCAGACTCACTAGGTAAGAATACACTCATTGGGCAAAGCCAAAATCAAAGAGTTATTGACACGGTGGTCGTTGCGAAGTCAAATTCAAAGAGCAATTAACTTCGTGGTTGTTGAGCGAGAATATACTCATTGGGCGAAGGCAAAGTTAGAGAGCCCACTAACTTGGTAGTAGTTGGGAAAGACAAGTCTCGCTGGGTGACTTTTGTGAGAATTTAAGTCTGTGAGTTTTAGTGATAATCTTTCTAGGCGAGCTATCTGGTCGTTAAGCGAGTGTGCTTTTAGGCACTATTATCTGGGCTAGTAGATATTCTCACTAAGCGAAAATAATAGATTTTAACTCTATTTATATGTAGTTTTCTAGTATGTGCAATGTAGGACTATATGATCTTAAAATCATATAGATCTATGGATAAATATGCATGCAAATTTTATGGTAATGTTTCATTAGTGTACATATTGATTTTGGAGGCCAAACATTGGAGGTTATCATATCCCTCTAATAATCATTCAAACCCATATAATAAAATAAAGTATGTGGTGAGAGGTTTATGAGACCCTGATCTAGGGACTTTATCTAAGCCAAAGATTTTAACGATTAACCCTATGTGTGATAGGATGAAACTCATTAGTAATAGCTTTGCAGAGAAGTAGAAGTCATTACAAGCCTTCTAAAATTTCACATTAATGTTTTATCCGGATAATTGAGTCTAAATAAAAATACATCCTTTTATTTCTTTTTTTCTTCAAAATCCATCTCTCTTCCTACCGTGTACTTAGATGATAAACTTATATGCCTATACTTAGATGATAAATTTATATGGGAGTTTTAAAATATTTTACGACCATATACATCACTTGAATGAGAAATTTTAATAAAAAAAATGAAGCGTTAAAAAATCTAAATTACTTAATTCTAAAGTTCACCTTCAAAATTAATTTAAGATTTTCTAAATACTATACTCTCACCTCTCTTTTTCTTCACACATAAATTCAGATTCAACCATAATTAACATCAGTCGAGGTATCAACCGTTCGATTTGGTCTTGATCAAGGCAAAATCTGCTCATGAGGATTAGATTAATTCAAAATCTAACACTAAATTTTAAAAATATCAATGAATTATACAGACACTTTTATATTAGTCTAAAGTTATTTAAAGACTAGCGAATTGATCAAAATCGATAAAATATAAACTCTCTAAAATTGTATTAAGATATTTTTTTTATCACTTCTATTGTGTTCATTTTCAAATAATTTGGCTTAAATATTCATAATATAGTTTTAATGTTAAGTTAACAAAATTCCATTTGTTTAAAATTAATGATAATTTAACAATTGACGTCAATTACATTCTTATAACTTATTTTCTCTCCACATTATATATAACACCCATACTAAAATTAAATTACCTTGTCAAAAATGGGAAATTAACATTTAAGAAATTTAAAATAATTAATATAAACATTATTTTTAAATGAAGGAAATCAAAATCAAAGTAATTCAAATTTCAATTATTTCAAATTCCATTGAAATTTAAAAACTCCTGGTGCATACATAAGGTAAAGGTAATCCGGGTTAATAATGGACAGGAAAACTGTTTCACTGATTGAAGATGACAGAAACCTGAAAGAGTTCATAACAAACTCGTATAGACTAACCCAACACAAACAGAGATCTAAAATATTAGCAGAACATCTATGCAGTACCTGTTGTACAAAATAAAAACACCAGTCTATATGACAAGCCTGAAAAGATAGTGTCTTATTTTCCTCAAAAGAATTGTGTATTTAACTCTTCTATTACATTTGAAACATAATTGGGTGGCATATGTAACAAACTCCAAAGATTCTCTTAAATACGCAGGCATACACTTTTAGAGGATTCGGTCCTGAAGATCAGTCATCAATGTGGAGGCTAATGTACTGATCTTCTTTCCAGTCTCTCCTGCAATGTTCTTAAGGGAAGAAAGGTCCTGTTGTGCCTGCACAACACAACCCATCCAACGTCAATACAAAAACTAATGCGACTTTTCAACATTTCAATGCTCGACTGCCAAATCACATGAATAGTGAAATTCCCAAATTCAGTACAAGGTAGGGAATACCTGAAAAGATAATCGATTGATGAGGTCACTGGCAGAAAGATCAATGGCGTTGTCTTTTGAGTCACCAAAAAGATCGGCACTGGAGATGGCAGTCGAACCCTGGAATTAACAAGAAGCTAACCAGAGTCAAGTACCAACTTTAAAACAAAAGACAGAATAACTTGATTTAAGAATTTAATCAAGTTGGCAAAAACCCATCTACAACAGTGTACATCAAACAAAAATTCGTCAGTAGAAGAGATTACGAACAAATAAAACAGATAATAAACTGAACAAAGCTTCACAATCCTTCAACATATCTATCAGTGAAATCACATTACAATAACTAAGAATCTCCTTTAGTTTTATCAAAACGGGCTCAGACCAGTTGGTTTACCTAGACACTAGACATATCATGGATTCGAGTGGCTTGGTTGGATTAAAAGGAATATGGCCGGTAAAAACAAATTCGACTTCGCCAGTTTTAAGAAGTCGTCTCGCAATCACGAATAGAAAAACAAACCCCCATTTCCAGACAAATGAAAGGAAAAAGAAAGGACTCAGATAAAGTGCAGATAAGTGTAGAATTACTTGCATCTCCTTTAAAAATTAATATTTTGATATTTTAAACTACAAAATCGTTCGTATATAAGGCAAGTTTGTTTGAGCTTATTCTGAAGACAATTCGTGTTATTAATTTAAAGGTGTTCAAATAAAATTGTAATATATATATATATATATATATATATATATATATATATATGTATGGAATAAAAGATGTATTGTGACTTTACGTGTTAACACGGGGTCAAACATCAAATATAAAAAATAAATGTATATTCACACTATATGTTCCAGCCAGTTAATAAAAGAAAAGTCCCATACCGAAAACTTAGACAAAGTAGCTTGAGAATCCAAATCTGCAGCTTTGGTGTGATCTCCAAAAAATTGGGATGATGAAATAGATTTAGCATTTGAGAACTTCCTTCTTGCCTCATCAGATTCCTGAATCTTAAGAATACATGCGAAAGTAAAATAAGGTGCAGGTTTAACAAATTTCTTAAAGAAACAACGCAGTTTTACAGATGATCAGCAACAAGTACTTAAGTCAAACAAGATAATAAATGACCTCTCACGGGTAGCAGGAATTTCAACTGTGTATTCTGAAAAATAATAGAAAAGTCATTGAGACTTGGTAGGAACAATATTAGTTCACCGAAGACCTTTCGGCCTAATCGGTAATAATTACCATTTCTATTTAAACTAGTTTAATTTTAATGTTAAATAGTCAATTCTAAATGGCCTCACGTATGGTTTATATGATGCAACAAAGTTATGATGATATCATTATCACATTATAGTATACAACCAATGAACTATGACCTCAAAGTAAGTCTCCTGGTCTTTTATATCGACATACTTTAAATGCTAATATGTTTGTGATTATAAACAAAGAATACAATTTAATACACTATTCTGTGTATGCTAACATTTCCTTTCTAGTAAAACCTCACAAGGTAGCACTTTCTCCCATTGTTGACCAAGCTAGCATTTCCATGGAATTTTATGTTGTAAAAATCATTGAAGTGAATGGAAACGAAATATTCATATGTATGCCAACTGCATGCATATACAATTACATTTCAGGGGCAAAAGATGCAGGCTTATAGCTTACTTGCACTTTGGAGGAGCTTGGCCCGGATTTCTTTGGAAAGCCACCATCCATTCCAAAGTCTGCAAAAAAGCTTGATGACTTTGGTGGAGACACGTGACTCATGACGGATGAGCCTCCAGTATTCAACTCAGAGGATTGGACATTTTCTACATACTCAAACCGAGATGTCAGAGCTGGTCCAGCAGGCATATTGTTTGCTGAGGATGGAACAGGAGCAGGGGCTTCCTCAGGCTTCTGCTCATAGATAGACTCACTTGTCTGCATTTCATAAGGATAATTTGTCAATAATTAAGGTCACCAAATTAAAATAGTGTAGAAGATAATAAAAAACCAACAAGGACTTCTAGCATATATCTTCAAACAAAATATAACTATTTGCATACCTTTTTAGTGAGTTTACGAGCACCAAGCCCCCCACCCTTCCCAGCTTTTTTACCACTAATAGGTTTCTTGACAGTACTTGAAATTACTGAGTGAGAAGCCCTAGGTGAAGAGGTGACCTCAAGCTTTTCAGGCTTTTCCAGAATGTTTTCTTTTGGAACTTCATTGGTCCTGATTTCAGGAAGCCCATTAATACCCTGGGAAGACTGAGAAGCAACAGGTGATGAAGGCAAGTCCTCAGCCATACTTTTAGCCACTTCCTTAGAAAGAAGTTGCCTATACAAGTCCGCAGCTCTGGATGTGTATTTAGCCTCTATTTTGCCACCATCAGTCCAACCATGTTGCTTAAAGAAAACCTGTGCACGATTGTTTCCTCCAAAGCTCATCATCTTTAGTTGCTCAGGACTCCATGAGTCTAAATTTGTAGACCTACATATAGAATGGCATAAAGTTTTTTAGCTGTCAATCTGTGTTCTTTATTTGCAACAACTACCTACCTGTTGATTCATTTTAGTATGTTTCACAGAATAACTATACATAAAATAAAGATGCAGAACAACACGAGTAAAATTTATATTTAGTGATAACTCTGGTAAGTATTTCAAATCTTGGAAAGAGTAATAAAATATGAAATATGCAAAGCTCCTTGCAACTCATTGAATATACAAATATAGCCATTTTAGATTAAGAAATCATGTATGCTTAAAACAAATGCCTCCAGCCCAAACTTTTCCAGACACACGTCCCTGAAAAACCAACTACTGTCTGATAATTCCATGATTGCTTCATTTATTTTCAAAGAAGTATCCATTCAGCTACCCACAAAGAGCACAGTAAAATATTAACTACATAGCAAATTATCCTATCAAGCCACAAACTCATTTCTTGACTGAATAATCTAAGGGAAAATAATAAAAGGGAATCAGAAACAATAAAGATATTTGCCCAGGCTTCATCCTCACAAACACAAAATCTCATGCAAACCATACATAACCTTTTTTTCTGAAGGAACCACATTGGGGTCCCTTTCAACTATGAGAGGACAAAGTCTGTCCAAGGATCATTACTAAACTTGAAAAGTAATATTCAGAAAGAGTTACATGCTTTGAATTAAAATTAAAATTCCCCATGACAAAGGTCATCACCAAATCATTTTACTACAAATCCCATATCATATCCCAAGTTATGCTGATTTCCATTAAAAGACCTGCACTCCAAACAATCAACAGACACAAGACCTGTATCTTACGTGATTTGAATCATGTTTGAGACATGGTTCAAAGCTTTTCAGGAGTTCTAATAAAAGAGCTTGCAAGGCGATTGTAGGTGAGAGCCTTACTGCACAGCATATGGCATTCATATCAAGAGTCCTGAACAAAAACTTGACAAATTACAATTCTAAGAATCAACTGGGTTGTGCCTCAAGAAGACTAATACAAAATCTTAGTGGTGAATTGAAAGTGTTCACGAAAGTAAAGAATCTTCGTGGAATGGAAGAGTTTAGAAGGGATTATCTAAAGGCAACGCCTCTCCTATGTGCAAGTGCAATTATGATGCAAACTGGACAAAGTACCTAAAGGCCAAAACAAGACAAGAAAACCCACAAGTGAGGCATGATTCAGTCCTTTTTGTGGANTTTGTGATTATAAACAAAGAATACAATTTAATACACTATTCTGTGTATGCTAACATTTCCTTTCTAGTAAAACCTCACAAGGTAGCACTTTCTCCCATTGTTGACCAAGCTAGCATTTCCATGGAATTTTATGTTGTAAAAATCATTGAAGTGAATGGAAACGAAATATTCATATGTATGCCAACTGCATGCATATACAATTACATTTCAGGGGCAAAAGATGCAGGCTTATAGCTTACTTGCACTTTGGAGGAGCTTGGCCCGGATTTCTTTGGAAAGCCACCATCCATTCCAAAGTCTGCAAAAAAGCTTGATGACTTTGGTGGAGACACGTGACTCATGACGGATGAGCCTCCAGTATTCAACTCAGAGGATTGGACATTTTCTACATACTCAAACCGAGATGTCAGAGCTGGTCCAGCAGGCATATTGTTTGCTGAGGATGGAACAGGAGCAGGGGCTTCCTCAGGCTTCTGCTCATAGATAGACTCACTTGTCTGCATTTCATAAGGATAATTTGTCAATAATTAAGGTCACCAAATTAAAATAGTGTAGAAGATAATAAAAAACCAACAAGGACTTCTAGCATATATCTTCAAACAAAATATAACTATTTGCATACCTTTTTAGTGAGTTTACGAGCACCAAGCCCCCCACCCTTCCCAGCTTTTTTACCACCAATAGGTTTCTTGACAGTACTTGAAATTACTGAGTGAGAAGCCCTAGGTGAAGAGGTGACCTCAAGCTTTTCAGGCTTTTCCAGAATGTTTTCTTTTGGAACTTCATTGGTCCTGATTTCAGGAAGCCCATTAATACCCTGGGAAGACTGAGAAGCAACAGGTGATGAAGGCAAGTCCTCAGCCATACTTTTAGCCACTTCCTTAGAAAGAAGTTGCCTATACAAGTCCGCAGCTCTGGATGTGTATTTAGCCTCTATTTTGCCACCATCAGTCCAACCATGTTGCTTAAAGAAAACCTGTGCACGATTGTTTCCTCCAAAGCTCATCATCTTTAGTTGCTCAGGACTCCATGAGTCTAAATTTGTAGACCTACATATAGAATGGCATAAAGTTTTTTAGCTGTCAATCTGTGTTCTTTATTTGCAACAACTACCTACCTGTTGATTCATTTTAGTATGTTTCACAGAATAACTATACATAAAATAAAGATGCAGAACAACACGAGTAAAATTTATATTTAGTGATAACTCTGGTAAGTATTTCAAATCTTGGAAAGAGTAATAAAATATGAAATATGCAAAGCTCCTTGCAACTCATTGAATATACAAATATAGCCATTTTAGATTAAGAAATCATGTATGCTTAAAACAAATGCCTCCAGCCCAAACTTTTCCAGACACACGTCCCTGAAAAACCAACTACTGTCTGATAATTCCATGATTGCTTCATTTATTTTCAAAGAAGTATCCATTCAGCTACCCACAAAGAGCACAGTAAAATATTAACTACATAGCAAATTATCCTATCAAGCCACAAACTCATTTCTTGACTGAATAATCTAAGGGAAAATAATAAAAGGGAATCAGAAACAATAAAGATATTTGCCCAGGCTTCATCCTCACAAACACAAAATCTCATGCAAACCATACATAACCTTTTTTTCTGAAGGAACCACATTGGGGTCCCTTTCAACTATGAGAGGACAAAGTCTGTCCAAGGATCATTACTAAACTTGAAAAGCAATATTCAGAAAGAGTTACATGCTTTGAATTAAAATTAAAATTCCCCATGACAAAGGGCATCACCAAATCATTTTACTACAAATCCCATATCATATCCCAAGTTATGCTGATTTCCATTAAAAGACCTGCACTCCAAACAATCAACAGACACAAGACCTGTATCTTACGTGATTTGAATCATGTTTGAGACATGGTTCAAAGCTTTTCAGGAGTTCTAATAAAAGAGCTTGCAAGGCGATTGTAGGTGAGAGCCTTACTGCACAGCATATGGCATTCATATCAAGAGTCCTGAACAAAAACTTGACAAATTACAATTCTAAGAATCAACTGGGTTGTGCCTCAAGAAGACTAATACAAAATCTTAGTGGTGAATTGAAAGTGTTCACGAAAGTAAAGAATCTTCGTGGAATGGAAGAGTTTAGAAGGGATTATCTAAAGGCAACGCCTCTCCTATGTGCAAGTGCAATTATGATGCAAACTGGACAAAGTACCTAAAGGCCAAAACAAGACAAGAAAACCCACAAGTGAGGCATGATTCAGTCCTTTTTGTGGAGTTTTAACAAGATCATGGAACAGGGAATGGAAATGTAGAATTATTAATTTTTCCAAACATACGAAAAGGAAGTAAACATGGATGGACAGAGGAGGTTAAGGAAGAAGAAATAGAAGGTTTATAACCGAGTGCAATGGCATCATGCAATCCACGTAACCCACATCACCTAATGGAATGAGGCTCCTCTTATTCATGCCGCAACTAGAGACCAAATTCTGGAGTCTGGTTTCATTTATTATTCGAGTTTTAACCAAATTGGCTTAGGGAAGTCTCTAAATGATAACACATCACAGCATTACAACGCAGTGCACTAAATTCATCCGTATGAACACTCAGAACTCCCACTAAAACACCATACAACACTCCCAATACAAAATCAGCCACACAATTATATTGCAAACCGAGACAAACATACAATTTCGCAGAGAAAACTGAACGAACAGATTCGTCATTCAAAAAAATCATCAACGTCTTACCTCACGAAGCTGATGTGCACGCCGAGACTGCGGTGAACGGCGGAGCAATCGATGCAGAGGAAGATCCCATACGTGACGGACGCCCAGGTAGGATTCTTCGCATTGCAATCGAAACACATCTGAAAAGAAAAAAACAAGGCACAGAAATTAAAAAATGAAACATAGGAGAAGCACGGAAAGGCAGATCTGAAACCAGATCTCGTAAATCAGAAAGCAGAAACGAAAATTCAGTGCACATAAAGAGAAATCAAGAAATGAGCGATAAAATTGAATAGAAAATAAACCTTATTTTCAGACTTAGCCTTGAGTTTCCTGAAGACAATGTTCTTGTCGGTGACGGCATCGGACGCCATTGGAAGATGAAAAGAAAAAACCTAAAAGAAATCTAAGACTGGAAATGATTATTTATTTTGTTTTCAAGTTTCCGCAAATGAATCTCAGGGGTGCTTTGGAGAACAGGAACACCACCTGAGGAATTTAGATTGAGGGAAGAAAATTTGCAGGCAGAACCACAAATGTTGTTTGCCTCTGAGCGTTTGTGCATATATTTATTTATTTTCTTTGTCTTAAAAAGGACCTTTTACTACCGAAATATTCAAATGACGGAATTGCCCTCCAGAGAATTCAGGGAGGGCGTTGTTGGCCTTCGTGTTTTCTCAAGTGGGTGAATGGTTGCTATCTCTAACCAAGACGGTTCAAATAACCCTTCTCTCTCAACTCCCCTAAACGTCGTCCTCCACATTGCCTTTATAATTCTTTCAGTTTCCAAATCAGTGATTTTAAAATTCATTCAAATACTCTTCAATTATCCAACCAGCCCTCCAAATACAACACAAAATGATAGATTTATAACGTTTAAAATACATCTAGATTTAAAATAAAATATTAAAATGTTAATATCATTTATTCATAATGATAAGTTTAATAATAAAATATGCGCGTAAGTGTGTAGGTTTTTTTATAATTTTTTTAGAAAAAAATTGTTCACATGTTAAGTTTAAGTTTATGTGTCAGGTAATATTATTAGTGTTATATTTAATTCAGTTTTTATATATATTTTCTATTTAATTCAATTTTAATGTTTTAAAAAATTTGGAGCATTTTTGTTCTTTTTTAAATGAAACTAAATTTTGTTGTGTAAATGTTATATTTATGTATATATTAAAAGTAATTTTTTTATTAAATATTTCTAAAATTATTTTTAAATTAACAATTTTATTAAATTTTATTTAAATAAAGTTGTTTATAATCTTGTAAAAATATATTAATTAATAATATAATAGCTCTAAATATTTACTTGGTAAAGAAACTTAAATTTATTTAATAAATTTAATAATATTTATATGATAAATGGAAAAATATCTTACTTAAAATAAAATATGGAATAAATATTTATTTGACTTAAAATATTATAATTTAAAATTAAAATAATTAAAAAAATCAACTTTTATTATATAATTAAAAAACATATATAAAATCATTTAAGTAATTAAAAATATCACTAAACTATTTATATAAATAATAAATTTAGTCCCAAAGCACAATATTATATCAAACAAAAAACATGTATAAGGAACAAAATATTTATATTGTAACACTAACATTAAATATGTAATATACCATTGATCTAACATCTTAACAAAAATAATTTAAAAATTAAAAAATCTATGATACATGACATGTATTTATTATCTTTAATACAATATTAATAAAAATAAACTAATTGAGTCAATTTTTTATAAATTAAAAATTGATTGAAAGAAAAATATAAATGAGAGGTACTTAAAAAATTTTCAACCAAAATTCCAACCATCAAAATTAATAAATCTTTATATACATAATAAAAGAAAATAATAAATATTTTGATTGATTTTGTTCTTTTTAATAAATTATTTAGAATAATGTGTTACCAAATATTTTTTAATTACACCATTTTTTAATTAATTGACCAATTTCTTCTTTAATTTTCTTTTTCAAAACAGAGATTAAATTAAATGTTTGACATTCTCTTCGGCATTAAATTGTAAATAAAGCATGGTTACCCCAACTGTGGGGCTTCTGAGGAGTAGTTTCTTTTTGCATGCTTATATGAGAGTCATTAAATAATCAAATTGTCGTCCTCTATCATTTTTAATCTATGTAATTTAGAAAGTACTTTTAATTATACAATTTGAAAGTAAATTTTTATATAATATATTTAAATTGTATAATTTGAATATATTTTTAGATTAAACAATTTAAAAGTCAAAAAATAATTTTAGTATTGTGTATTTTAAAAAAAAAATTGTACAAAAATCATTTTCGACAATTTAAAAAATGATTTTCAGATTATACAGTTTGAAAGTAAAAATAAAATAGATTTTACCATTCAGAATTCCAAATTAACTTTTGAATTATATGATTTAAAAGTTTTCCTTATACTAAAAAATATATTTTAGATGGGATAGTCTATAAAACTCATAGACAATGTGAGTTTTCATATTTACCAAGAAAAAAATAAAGGGGTGCAAAAAGAAATCCCTGATTGAGTAATAAAGAGGATTTGTTTAGGGTTCTATAAGCTCCCATTCTATGGACACTTGTGTTGGAGTAGTTCCTTCATGTACATCTACAAATTTCCTTCCTGTACTTTTATAAATTATTCTATATCAGATGGTGTATTTTGACATGTAAATTTTGTATGCTGAAATATAATTTTTGTACTTCAATTAGTACAATTGGAAAAACATTTATATTTTGAAATACATTTTTTATTTTATATTCTAAAATGTGTAATTTATAATAGAAAAAATTTATGGGGATACAAGTTAAAATTATCAAAGTGCAGAAAGAAATGGTCATGTGTTCGTAACTACATTGGATTTAATAATCTCAACCTTCATAGGGAGTTACTCCCAACACCACCAGCTCCTGCACCACCACACTTTTTTTTAAATTCTAAAACTATCCTTTATATTTTAAAATATCCTACACCTTCTCCTTTTTTCTTGAACGGATGTCGACATCCGTTGAAGAAAAAATTCTTCAACGGATGTGCCCCTTCCGTTTAGTTTTTTTTTTTAAGTTTTTAGTTTTTTTAAATTTTTAAATTAATATATAAATATTATTTAATTTTTTTAAAAATTATTACTTAATTATTTATAAATTAATTTTATTTTATTTAATAAAATTATTATTATTAATTTAATTTATGTATTATTATTTTAAATAATAATTAAAATACTTTTTAAAAATTTATTAAAACGGATACAGATGTTACCACATCCGTGAAGTTTTTTTCTTTTTAAAGTTTTTAGTTTTTTATTTTAAATTAATATATAAATATTATTTAATTTTTTTAAATTATTATTTAATTAATTATAAATTAATTTTTTTATTTAATAAAATAATAATTATTAATTTAAATTATGTATTATTATTTAAACAATAAAATAATTTTTAAAAATTTATTATAATGGATGTGACAACATCCATGAAGTTTTTTCTTTTTAAATTTTTAGNTATGAAATATGCAAAGCTCCTTGCAACTCATTGAATATACAAATATAGCCATTTTAGATTAAGAAATCATGTATGCTTAAAACAAATGCCTCCAGCCCAAACTTTTCCAGACACACGTCCCTGAAAAACCAACTACTGTCTGATAATTCCATGATTGCTTCATTTATTTTCAAAGAAGTATCCATTCAGCTACCCACAAAGAGCACAGTAAAATATTAACTACATAGCAAATTATCCTATCAAGCCACAAACTCATTTCTTGACTGAATAATCTAAGGGAAAATAATAAAAGGGAATCAGAAACAATAAAGATATTTGCCCAGGCTTCATCCTCACAAACACAAAATCTCATGCAAACCATACATAACCTTTTTTTCTGAAGGAACCACATTGGGGTCCCTTTCAACTATGAGAGGACAAAGTCTGTCCAAGGATCATTACTAAACTTGAAAAGTAATATTCAGAAAGAGTTACATGCTTTGAATTAAAATTAAAATTCCCCATGACAAAGGTCATCACCAAATCATTTTACTACAAATCCCATATCATATCCCAAGTTATGCTGATTTCCATTAAAAGACCTGCACTCCAAACAATCAACAGACACAAGACCTGTATCTTACGTGATTTGAATCATGTTTGAGACATGGTTCAAAGCTTTTCAGGAGTTCTAATAAAAGAGCTTGCAAGGCGATTGTAGGTGAGAGCCTTACTGCACAGCATATGGCATTCATATCAAGAGTCCTGAACAAAAACTTGACAAATTACAATTCTAAGAATCAACTGGGTTGTGCCTCAAGAAGACTAATACAAAATCTTAGTGGTGAATTGAAAGTGTTCACGAAAGTAAAGAATCTTCGTGGAATGGAAGAGTTTAGAAGGGATTATCTAAAGGCAACGCCTCTCCTATGTGCAAGTGCAATTATGATGCAAACTGGACAAAGTACCTAAAGGCCAAAACAAGACAAGAAAACCCACAAGTGAGGCATGATTCATTCCTTTTTGTGGAGTTTTTACAAGATCATGGAACAGGGAATGGAAATGTAGAATTATTAATTTTTCCAAACATACGAAAAGGAAGTAAACATGGATGGACAGAGGAGGTTAAGGAAGAAGAAATAGAAGGTTTATAACCGAGTGCAATGGCATCATGCAATCCACGTATCCCACATCACCTAATGGAATGAGGCTCCTCTTATTCATGCCGCAACTAGAGACCAAATTCTGGAGTCTGGTTTCATTTATTATTCGAGTTTTAACCAAATTTTTGGCTTAGGGAAATCTCTAAATGATAACACATCACAGCATTACAAGGCAGTGCACTAAATTCATCCTTATGAACACTCAGAACTCCCACTAAAACACCATACAACACTCCCAATGCAAAATCAGCCACACAATTATATTGCAAACCGAGACAAACAAACAATTTCGCAGAGAAAACTGAACGAACAGATTCACCATTCAAAAAAATCATCAACTTCTTACCTCACGAAGCTGATGTGCACGCCGAGACTGCGGTGAACGGCGGAGCAATCGATGCAGAGGAAGATCCCATACGTGACGGACGCCCAGGTAGGATTCTTCGCATTGCAATCGAAACACATCTGAAAAGAAAAAAACAAGGCACAGAAATTAAAAAATGAAACATAGGAGAAGCACGGAAAGGCAGATCTGAAACCAGATCTCGTAAATCAGAAAGCAGAAACGAAAATTCAGTGCACATAAAGAGAAATCAAGAAATGAGCGATAAAATTGAATAGAAAATAAACCTTATTTTCAGACTTAGCCTTGAGTTTCCTGAAGACAATGTTCTTGTCGGTGACGGCATCGGACGCCATTGGAAGATGAAAAGAAAAAACCTAAAAGAAATCTAAGACTGGAAATGATTATTTATTTTGTTTTCAAGTTTCCGCAAATGAATCTCAGGGGTGCTTTGGAGAACAGGAACACCACCTGAGGAATTTAGATTGAGGGAAGAAAATTTGCAGGCAGAACCACAAATGTTGTTTGCCTCTGAGCGTTTGTGCATATATTTATTTATTTTCTTTGTCTTAAAAAGGACCTTTTACTACCGAAATATTCAAATGACGGAATTGCCCTCCAGAGAATTCAGGGAGGGCGTTGTTGGCCTTCGTGTTTTCTCAAGTGGGTGAATGGTTGCTATCTCTAACCAAGACGGTTCAAATAACCCTTCTCTCTCAACTCCCCTAAACGTCGTCCTCCACATTGCCTTTATAATTCTTTCAGTTTCCAAATCAGTGATTTTAAAATTCATTCAAATACTCTTCAATTATCCAACCAGCCCTCCAAATACAACACAAAATGATAGATTTATAACGTTTAAAATACATCTAGATTTAAAATAAAATATTAAAATGTTAATATCATTTATTCATAATGATAAGTTTAATAATAAAATATGCGCGTAAGTGTGTAGGTTTTTTTATAATTTTTTTAGAAAAAAATTGTTCACATGTTAAGTTTAAGTTTATGTGTCAGGTAATATTATTAGTGTTATATTTAATTCAGTTTTTATATATATTTTCTATTTAATTCAATTTTAATGTTTTAAAAATTTTGGAGCATTTTTGTTCTTTTTTAAATGAAACTAAATTTTGTTGTGTAAATGTTATATTTATGTATATATTAAAAGTAATTTTTTTATTAAATATTTCTAAAATTATTTTTAAATTAACAATTTTATTAAATTTTATTTAAATAAAGTTGTTTATAATCTTGTAAAAATATATTAATTAATAATATAATAGCTCTAAATATTTACTTGGTAAAGAAACTTAAATTTATTTAATAAATTTAATAATATTTATATGATAAATGGAAAAATATCTTACTTAAAATAAAATATGGAATAAATATTTATTTGACTTAAAATATTATAATTTAAAATTAAAATAATTAAAAAAGTCAATTTTTATTATATAATTAAAAAACATATATAAAATCATTTAAGTAAATAATATTTATAATAAATTAATTTAACATGTAACTACTTTAATTATTTTAATTTAATATATTAAAAAGTTAATTTTAATAAAAATATCACTAAACTATCTATATAAATAATAAATTTAGTCCCAAAGCACAATATTATATCAAACAAAAAACATGTATAAGGAACAAAATATTTATAGTGTAACACTAACATTAAATATGTAATATACCATGCATCTAACATCTTGACAAAAATAATTTAAAAATTTAAAAACCTATGATACGTGATGTATTTATTATCTTTAATACAATATTAATAAAAACAAACTAATTGAGTCAATTTTTTATAAATTAAAAATTGATTGAAAGAAAAATATAAATGAGAGCTTACTTAAAAAATTTTCAACCAAAATTCCAACCATCAAAATTAATAAACCTTTATATACATAATAAAAGAAAATAATAAATATTTTGATTGATTTTGTTCTTTATAATAAATTATTTAGAATAATGTGTTACTAAATATTTTTTAATTACACCATTTTTTAATTAATTGACCCATTTCTTCTTTAGTTTTCTTTTTCAAAACAGATATTAAATTAAATGTTTGACATTCTCTTCGGCATTAAATTGTAAATAAAGCATGGTTACCCCAACTGTGGGGCTTATAGGGAGTTGTTTCTTTTTACATGCTTATATACGAGTCATTAAAAAATCAAATTGTCCTGTGGTCTTCTATCAATTTTAATCTATGTAATTTAGAAAGTACTTTGAAGGTTTAAATTTTCGTTTAGTCGTCGTATTTGTTGGTCAATCTCAAATGGGTTATTTTTTTTTTCGGTCAATCTCAAATGGGTTATTGTTTTTTTTTTC
>NW_025908633.1:0-12559 GCF_018835915.1 Vigna umbellata
ATATATATATATCATATATTTTAAAGTAATAAACGTTTTACTTGTATTTGATTTGGAGAGGCGTTTTCCACAATTCCGTGTCAAGATGTCGGTTGCCTTTTCCACAGCACAGGAAATACGTCACTTCTATTTTCTCTCCCACATAAACAAATATATTTTGTTCTTGTTGTTTCTATCACTTGTAAAAATTGAAATTTGTTTTTATTATATATTTTGATTTCAAAATTTTAAAAATAAATAAAGATAATTATTTTAATTTAAGAATTTTAATATTTTGTATGTTTCAAAAAAATATTTTAAAATAATATTCCACATGTCAAATTGTATATACAATATATAAAAAAAATTATGAAATTGAAAATGTTGTGATCCTTAAATTTTAAAAATTTGTATATGTATTAAAAATTTACTAGAATTAAATTAAATAACTTTTTTATATAAAACATGGTTCATAAATAATGAAATATAAAATTAATTATTATAAAGAATAATAAAAAATCTCACCTTCGCATAATTTTTTTACTATAAAAATGATAATTTTTTATTATTTCTATTTTCATTTTTCATATTTATATTTATTCTTAAAAAAATATTTTTCTTGTCTCACTCAATACTGGAATATTAATTTATAATATAGTATATTTTATCTTAAGAATACTTTGTATAATAATTATTTTTAAGAGTATAGAAAGAAAATTTAATTGTTACGTACTTTCTCATAATAATTTTCTTATAGTGGTTTAATCTTAACAAATTTACTTTTTAATAATTACGTTTATTAGTATTTAATTTTTCTTTTCTTAATACAAAATCAATTGTTCATAATATTTCTTTTAATACTTAAAAATGAATTTTATTTCTTATTAATTTAAATCAACTTTAACATTTAATTGTTAATGCTCATAATCATCACATTTAAAAATATCGTTAACTATGACGGAAAATAAGAAAACAAAATCATTTTACTTAATTGACCCAGTCTTATTTTAATTCTTTATGTTTTTATATTTAACTATTAATGAAACTAAGATTTTAAAATAATGAAAGACAATTACTTGTAATTATATTAAATTATGTATTATTTTTATTATACTAATAACACTATTAAATATATTATTTTGAGTGCTAAAATATATATTACCGATACGATCTACAATATATTTATATTTAAAACATGTTAATATTATATAAATTTTCACTCTAGGTGAACAATTCTCTCTGTATCAAAGAGAACGGATACTTTCACACAGAAAATTATTATACTTATTTTACATTATTTTAATTCATTTTACAAATATAAAAGTTTATATTTTTTTCGTATTAGTAATATCTTATAAAATAAATATAATAAGTGTAAAACCAGTGTAAAAATTTATTAGTATGTTTCTGGTAATTAGACAGTGTAGAAGGTAGTTACTGTTAGAGTTTGTATCTCCGTCCAAGAAGAGAAAAACCATCGTCAACAGAAAGTCAAGGCGAGGACAGTGCAGTATGTATTATTCCAGACACAAGACAATCCTCGTTGGAACATGGAAATTATTAGCAACCAAAGTCCACACAAAACAGCGTAGGTTGTTTCCATAGTTTTGCTTCGCAATGTTATAGTTCCGTTGCAACCACAAATGTTAAATACACAACCCTTTTTCACCAACAATCACCACTCTCTCCGATGCCTCTTTCCAGAAAATCTCTTTCCACCGGAGCCCACCCCAACGATGCCGGACCCGACGACTGCACTCCACCGCGGCGGTTGACCAGGCAGAGGAAGCTCCGCCACCTTAGCGACCATGACATTGGCTTCTCATTCTTCCACTCCACCGACTCTTTTTCTGCCTCGCCGGAGCCCCGCTACCACTGCGCTTCTGAACTCCGCTCCCTCTCTAGTCTGCCACAACCGCTTCCTCTCCCTGAAGCGCCGTTGACCCGTCGAGCCAAGTCAGTCAGCTCCGGTTCCGTACATCCTACCCTCTCTGCTTCCGTAGAACATCCTAATTTTTCTTCTTCCGGGTAAACTTTGCTTTGTACTCTAATTCAATGTACAAAATTGAAAACAAGCATGCAAGTGCAGTAACGGCTTTGAATTCAAAAGCCTGCAACAGTAAATTCAGAAGATATTCACACTATATAATATGGTTGAAAAGAAGTGCAAAATTGAATATTACTTGGGAAAAAAAGACATAAAGAAATAAAATTAGTTTATGTTTTGTAGGTTATATGATTCTTGCGTGGCTCGTGCTAATATATTCCTGGAGATAAAAGGATAAGATAGATTAGTTACAAAGTTGGTAGACATTTCACTTTAATAAAACATGCATACCTTATAAGAAGGACAGAAATCAAACCAGTGTATTTTTGTTGGTTAGAAGAATGATTCCTGCATAGCATGTGCCAATCTTTGCCTAGAGATAAAGAGAGAAAAAAACTGTAAACTTCATAGGTAGTTTTATGTGATAAAGAAAAAAAACAGTTTCAATTAAGTATGTGTATTGTGAGAACTTTCGTATATTAATATCATAAGCAAAAGGAAAAGAATGTTCGTAATTCCTTTTACTTTTATTTTTCCTATCCTAATGGATCCCACAATCGGCTAGAGTTTGAAAAACTGTTTCCTTTTTACTGCCAGGGTACCATCTGTATACCAATTTTATTGCTTATATAATAATCAGTCTGTAGATTAATTGAGTCTTTGATAAGAAATGCTGTGAAAATGGGTGGAGTGATTAATCAAGGAAAAGTTATTGTGAAATAATGTTTTAAGGCAATGTAAGAATGTGTATGCTGTCAAATTACATTAATGTTTTCTGAGGAGTTGGTGACCCTTTGGTTTTTAATACTGGTTTTTATATGGAAGTTGATCTCTAGAACTTGCTTTGCTATGAGCAAGGAGAATGTATTACTAGTATTGTATATATAAGTAACAATTGGGATCTGCTTCAGTAATTAACCTTTAATAGAGTCTGCAACTGTTCTTTATGTTTATGCCACATGTTGATTTGTTGCAATGATTTATCAGGAAGGCGTTGGCTCATGATGCAGTGACACGTGAAAAACCTACACTCCATTTGGATTCTACTCCTGCAAATGCAAAATACAATCTGAGAGAGCATATTCCTGCAGCAAGTTTCTTGACAGGTATTGTTTTTTCTCCATTGTTGTTCTATGCCTCAAGAGTTGAATATTGAACATGCTATGTCTTCCTATGTTGCTGTTGTAAATACAGGCCATAGTTCACTGAAAAATCGAAGAGCAGCATCTCATGGTAATGACTCTGAAGTTAATCCCCACTTGAATTTGGGTGTTGTTGCCAAGCCCAAGAGTGCTCCAACAAGTGTGGTCACTAGTCCTGATACTAGTCCATATAGATCAAATAACATAGACTTCTTTGATTCTACCTTCAACTTCTCTTCAGAAGTTAATGACAAATTGAAAATGTTATCAGCTAAAAGTGTACATAGTCCAGACCATTCCCTTATTCATTGTCCTCTAGGCCTCACTCGTTACTTCAATCCTAAAATTGAGGAGGGATCTCAGAACCATAAATTTTTGTCCAAGGTGTGCCCTGAAAATAACCATGTTGATGCACATCCCTTGCCTCTTCCTCCTAGAGCTTCATCTCCTGCACAATTATCTGTGCTGCATCAATCAAGTTCCATCCATCACGCTACTGAAACTATGCCTTCAGTCAAAGGTCAATGGCAGAAAGGAAAACTTATCGGACGAGGAACCTTTGGAAGTGTTTTTCATGCAACCAACCTGTAACTATTTAATTCTTACTGTTTTTCCAATATTTACTAGTTTACATCATCTACCTTTTTGTACAGTTACTCATGTGCATTACTACTTTATCTAACAGGGAAAATGGAGCCTCGTGTGCAATGAAGGAGGTTAATTTAATTCCTGATGATCCTACATCTGCTGAGTGCATGAAACAACTGGACCAGGTTCTTTCCTTAGTTATATATATATGAATAGTAATCTGTCGAAAAACATGGGTACAAGAAATTAGTTTTCATCTTGTGGTAAGAATTTATTAGAGTCAACTATTGATCTTAACTATTGCTCTGCAGTTTCTCTTGAAGTTAAACACCTACAACTAGAAGTTAATTTCTAATGTAAATGTTACACAAGAAAAATTCATCTGTTCAGGAAAAGTTGGAATGTATAGTGTAACATCCCATTTAATAAAATAATCTACTAAATAAAACATTATATGTTCTAATTAAACATAACAGATAGATAAGAAAAACATATATTGTCACAGTTATCTAAAGTAATAACTATATCAATAAAACATATGTACAAATGCTCCTATCTACTAACTCTCATAAGAGTAAGGCTACTGAACAAAACGTCTCTATATACATATTTTTCCTTGAGACTAATAACCCTCTCATATTTTTACTCAAACATAGAATCTCTCCTTGAGATTCTTCTCACAACACATATCTTTCATTCTTATAAACATAATTATACCATCCAAAAAGCATTAATAGATATCAAAATCTGTGCACTTTAAACCAATTCAAACAAAACATCCATCATAAAGCTTTTAAATGAATTAACAAACTATAAGAATGCTAGTTCCTAGCACTAGGTTCTGGCGCCTAACTTTCGCACCCAACGAGAGGGTATCTTGCCCACTTAATTAAAAGGAAAAGAGGTCTAGACCTGCAATGGAAAAGTAGCATTCAACACCCACAAGTTAGAGATCTCTCTGACTTCATGGCGCTCAGCGTCCAGAGTGGCGCTCAGCGACCTGGAACTCAGTAGCTCTCGGGTTTTATAGCGTTCAACGCCCTACAAGGCCGCTCAACGCTGTATCATATGACAATAACTCTAAAAATTGACTTAAATGCACTTTAAACCTATTAAAATAATCAAATTGGTATTCTTAGCACTGAAATTGATTAGAAAACACGTTTATAACTCAGATTGAATACAAATTTGCTCATTTGAACATGAATTGAGTTCATTCAACCAAACCAACTACCCAACAACTCATATAACATTTTTCAATCTATAGAAACCAGATTTTTGCAAAGTAAGAAGTCAACTAAGTCCTGATTGACCCAAAAACAGTTCTCAAAGTTTCATATTTTCCCCGAAATCATTCATTTAGAACTTGACTTGTTAAAACCTCCATTTTTGACCAAACACTCACCATTTTTCTATCTTTTTATCACATCAAGGTTCTACAACAATTTACAAGTCATAATAACCAGTCAAACATTCTCAAATTCATCAAGAATCAATTCTAACATTAGAAAACCAACTACACACAAACATTCATGAATTTTAGTTCAACAAACCGCTTTCAGAAGCAACTCAACATACCAAATTTCACAATTCAATTAAATTTCACAAATCAACTACCATGACATCATGCAAACATCATTTTAGACTTGTCTACTAGTTAAAATTAATAATACTAGCTTCCCTTACCTATTTGACGTTCGAAAGATACTAACGACTCTAGAACCTCTCCCACAACTCCCAAATCTCTATTTGCTCTAACAAACCACAACAATTTGATCAGGGTATACCCTCGGTACCACTTATCAACAAAGAGTCTTAGAGAAGACTCAGACCTTAGATTAATGGAGAAAATGCCAACATGGAAAAAATCCTAATTTAAAGAAAAGGTAGAAATTAACTTGCTCATAAGTTGAAATTGATCGGTTAGAATTGAAGATCTTGCCTTAAGGATACTTCAAGTGGTCTCGGATCTTCAGATAGATGAGTAGGGAATTAGAATTTTTAGAGAAAATGCAAAGGAATCTTAAAGAAAAGAGTTTTAGAGAGATAGAGCTTTTTAGATAATGAAACTCCTTAATAGAAAATTTTATTTATACTTTTGATATTTTTGAATTAAAATAATGGAGTATCATTATTTAAAACACTTTACTATATCAATTACTCGATTTTTGAGGGTCTTACATATAGTGGAACATCGAAAGAATATTATTTTCATCCTTAATCGTATGTAATATTGGAAACGGCTCTGACTTGTTTCCATCTTTCCCTCCTGTCTACTTGACTTGGTTTCTTCTTTTACTACATTGTGTTTTTCAATGCATTGTTCTGATAACTAGTATAAGTAAGCCAACAATGTTTTCTGTACAGAAAAGAGAAGTAGGGTAAAGAGAAGCCTAGAGTTCAAGACTAGGATGATAATATAGTTATGCTTCTCTAGATCTTAATATTTCCTTTTCTATTGTGATTATATTATACTTTTGCACACATTCTTCAAATGGATGGTACATAGACTGCAATCATTAAAAGTTTATTGCTACAGGAAATCAAAATTCTTCATCAACTAAACCACCCCAACATTGTGCGGTATTACGGAAGTGAAATAGTGAGTTAATTGTTGATTTGTTAACTTCTTGTTTCAAGTATAATCTATGCTAAGTAATTGTATTTGCGATAGTAAATTAGATTCACGTTTTGACTTTTGAGGCATTTGTACTTTCAGGTTGGCAATCATTTGTACATATATATGGAATATGTCCATCCGGGATCAATCAGTAAATTTATGCGTGAGCATTGTGGAGCTATGACAGAATCTGTAGTTCGCAATTTTACCAGGCATATTCTCTCTGGTTTAGCTTACTTACACAGTAACAAAACCATCCACAGGTAACAAGGATTGTTTGATGAAAAAAACCATTCTGTTGTGCTAATTAAATCTGACAGGCCTTGCAAATTGAAGTTTTTTTTTTTTAAATGATTGCTATGGTTCTTTAGAGATATTAAAGGTGCAAACTTGCTGGTCAATGAATCCGGCATTGTGAAACTTGCAGATTTTGGGCTAGCGAAAATTGTAAGTTACTAAATTCTATACTTTTAATTAGATATACATATACTTTTGCTTTGGTATAGCTGTTCTACTGATCTGGTTATAATCACCTCATTCATGTTATTTGTCTTTTATGGTTTGCATTATTATTGAAGCTTGGGTCTTCCGCTTTTGTTTCTGGTGATTTGCAATCTGACCAATCTGCTTTTTCCAGCTGACGGGGAATTCATATGATCTTTCTCTAAAGGGTAGTCCTTACTGGATGGCTCCAGAGGTATTTTATAGCTCAAATTATCTATTGTGTAGTAATAACATGCCCCTTTTGACAATAATTTGTCCATTGAAGGTCGTGAAAGGTTCCATAAAGAACGAATCTAATCTTGATGTTGTCACGGGAATTGACATATGGAGCTTAGGGTGCACCATTATAGAGATGTTAACAGGCAAACCTCCTTGGAGTGAAACTGAAGGGGTGAGCACCTTTTTTATTCTTGTTCGCTCATCTTAGCCAAGCCTTATGCATGTTAACTATTGGTTCAATATAAAAGTGGTCATATATTCTATGTTTCAGTTCTTCTTTTCACTTCTTTTGGTATGACTTCATGTTATAATTCTACTCCAAGAAGAATGAGAAAAAGTCTACTTTACTGTGTTTCATTTGTTAGGCTTCAGCCATGTTCAAGGCACTGCAAGAGTCCCCTCCTATACCTGAAACATTATCATCAGCGGGAAAGGATTTCCTCCAAAAATGTTTCCAAAGGGACCCTGCAGATCGACCATCTTCATCAACTCTTCTTAAGCATGCCTTTGTGCAGAATTTGCATGATCAAGATGTTCTAGGTCATCCACAATCCTTTCCTAGGGGAGACCTTGGACCAGGAGTAAGTGTTAACTTTATTTCATTAATTCTTCCATCTGAATCAATGACACTGTCCAAAAGGGTCTTAGCAATACAGTTTCTAATATTCTCTTTCTTGTACATTGCCTCATGTTGGTTGAAATTTGTGTAGGTTTAACTAGTCTGTGCATTACACTCCATATGGGAAATCGAATCACTCTCTTGAATTTCATTCAATAAAAGAATATGTCAAAAAAGAGTGTTGGAAAAGCATACTTTATCATGAATGATAATACATAAACCGACACTGCTTGGTGTTAATGCAAAAAGAAAGAGGAAAAATTCGACAGGAATGAGTCCTTCTTACGTTGTTCAAAATGTTTGTTGTGCAGGGAAATTCAGCTAGTCCTAGAGACACCACCACCACCAGAAGTGGCATAATTCAAGCCTCCAGTAGCTCACGGTGTTTTAACAAGATTCAGAAACTAGTGGGGTATTAGTTTTGTGAATAAAAAATGTAAATTTAATAAAATATAATCACTGGTGTCTGATTGAAGTTTCATTCTCTCTGTTGATTTGCATTTTGCAGTGATACTTCCGAACAAATCAATGACCACAGGGAGTCTAATCATATTATACCTTTTAGTCACTCTCATGTTCCAGAAGTGAAGATTCTTCAATCTACATTGAAACCTGGTACCCTCAATTACGTGTCTGCTGAAAATTCCAGAAACATTTCCACCATGATGAGAATGATCACAAACTTCTGAAGCATCTCATCAGGCTTAAAAGAAGCATAAATTCCACTGCTGAATAAGTACTGCAGGGATCTAAAAGCCGGTCATTCATGATTTTTTATTTTTATTAAATGTACTCTCAAAGATTGTGAGGCAAAAGAAATTATAAAATTCATATTGGTTTGTTTTGAGTAATGTTTTTTCTGTAGATGACGAAAGTGAGGCTCTGTTATTTAGCCTTGTTCTCAGGTAAGAAATTCACGTGTAAATATACGTTGTATGATTTCTGTAAAACATTCTTTTATTCGTTTGACTTTTTGATGTATTCCAGAGTTATTCCGATGCTGTCGTTGGCTTGTTTTTGTAGTAATTTATAATCAGGTAAAAAGATAAAGAATGCTTCGAATTTTGTTTCTTGAATGAAAAAAAATATACTTGTATAACACATTTTTAGTTTTTAACATTTTATTATTTCTTTTGTATGCATTTATATACCAAAACATCAAAAAGGATAAACTCTGCTATTTTTTAGTAAATAACGTAGTATATTTCTGTATTATGTCAAAAGCCAATAATTTGGCAGGTTCATATTCACTTACATTTAAGTGTTTATCGCACTTTCAACTTCAAAATAGATAATAAAAAGTGTGGGGAACGAGAAGAAAGTTGTGACATGAGATTGAGCATATTTGAACTTATATATATTATTTTTGACATAAATATTTAGCGCTGTAACATGCTCCAAGATTCCATAACCTTATTTTTAAGAAAAAAAAAATCCTTATTTGTTGTTTTTCATATAATTCTTAATAGCTACGTGCTCAATTTGTTAACCATAAACAAGTCTAAATCATGTTGTTAAATTCAATCATGACGAAGCCACGACAAAGAAAATAGAAAGCAATAAAATGTTTTAAATGGGAAGACTTTGATATCATTGTTCAAACTGAATATTGGAGTACAGAAGTCCTACAATATTTGGATGAGATTATTTTATGAAATGGTATTTATAAATATAAATAAAAACTCAAAATTAATACAAATCAAATCAATAAAGTAATAATGTCAATAATGCTTGTAGTCAGGTGTCAATGTTGTCAAATGTATTCTCGTCTCGTGATATGGGATGAAGACGGAAGGTAATTATAGAGAATAAGGAAGACCCAACTAAGGAACATGTCGAGTCCCTGTTACCTAGGAGGAGAGGGCATGAGCGCGTAGATCCTCTAGTTAGAAATTAGTTCTCCAAGTTTAGGTGGTCTAGGATTTTAAATTCGCGATTAAACATCCTCTATGTTTTTTATAGGGTTATGTCCGAGGACATTGTGTCCCTTAAGAGGGTAAGCACCATTGACAATGTTTGTCATGGCCGAAAAAGGTATTTTCTTCGGTTACATGTCCGAGTATCTTTTGACGAGTTCATAATGGGTGTGCTTAGGCTTCTTAATGTAGTTTCAACGCAATTACATCTAAATAGTTGGAGTTGCCTTCAAGCCTTTAGATTATTGTGTAAAGCTTTGTATCTATCTCCTACTCTGGAGTGTTTTTTCTATTTTTACCTTACACGGCCAAGGGATCCAATTACTTGGTTATCCTTGGTAAGTAAGTTTACTACCTGCCTCTTAAGTGTCTACTCTCAATCCTTCAAAAAATTTAAGAATGAGTTTTTTAGGGTACTGATTAACCTTGTTGGTCGCTCACACTTTTATGATAAAAATGATAATAAAAAGTCTTCCTTCTATTGGACTCACAATCATCTTACATACAAAGAATGATTAAAGGACATCCTATTTGAGGTGGATCGAAGAATAATATAGATATTAAAACAACTTCTTAAGAAGTTGTTGGTTAAGAACATTGTTAGGGTTTACTTGTTCATTAGGTCGGTTGTTGAGTTAGATGATAAATTCAGAATAGATTGTAACTTGACATTTTTTAAATTAATTCACACATTGAACTACATGGTTTAACATTTAGTCAAAATAGAAGATGAGGACAGATATTAAACACAAATTTCAACCCTAAGAGAGACACATTTGGTGTAGAAACATAGACATGGGTTTGACCTATCAAATTAGTATGAAATTTGATATGTTTTTATATATAAATTATATTATTCTATTTATTTGTCATATATTTATTGTCTGTTATAAATGAATTTCTCCATATGTAACTGTTTAATATTGTTTTTTAGGATTGTAGATAGTTTAACTGTTGATAAGAGATCCACATTAACATTTAGGTTGTGGTGCAAAGTCTTTATTATTACTCGTTTTCCAATATTAGTATGAGACTAGACAAGGTAGTATTTGCTTATATAAAGAGATGACATATAGGATAAACTATTTCCATGTATGAACTCTATCACTCTATTCACCCACCTTCCTTATTTCATATATAAAGCAATATAAATCCTTTTTAAAACATAGGTTTTTTCACTTATTCACACCCTAACAATTAATATGACATAAAACCCAATTTAAAATTAAAGTAAGACCACTTCACATACCACATTGATGGTAATTTACACATTAGTTAACAAAAAATTACAACCATTTTATTTTTATCATAATATTTTTTAAATGATAAGATATTAGTGTTCTGTCAAAATGGGTTGTAAACCCGCGAGCTAACTCGCTCACCCACGGGTTTGAGCCGGTTTGGGATTTGAAAAAAATGTAATGTATTTTTTATGCTAGTTAGTTTTCAACACCGCTCACTTAGAACTCCCGTTCACCAGGTTGCTGGTCGTTCTCACCAATCCACCTAATTTAATTTAATTATTTAATTTTTGTGTTTCTATATTATTAGTTAGCACTTTTTTTATTATATTGTAAACCAGATGATACAGAAATGTTTCACGAGCACGAATATTCATAGATTTATCTATTCTTGCCCATCTGATATTTAATGGACACAGTGTACATATCAATATAACACTTATTTGTTCCCTTTTCGCTACATGTTTGTATGGATTTGCTTGATTGTATGCATATTTTTTTTTATTTATTTTGAATTGTCTTTGGAGGTTAACATAATTTTAGATGAGTTTATTTATATTTGAATTAAAAAAATTATAATTTTTTTATTTTAAAAAAATTATAATTAAATGAGCTAGTGAACCAACCAATTTAATCCACCAACTCATAATGGGTCGAATCTAGGTTCGAATCGCATAAAGGGTCAATTGTGCTAAAAGAACCGTGATAACGGTCACGTTATCTTTCACAACTCTAGTAATATATATTATACATAATATAATATATGTAATAATTTCAACAGAATGTATTTTCACGGGATATTTACAAACTTTCCCAAGAGTTTTCATGAATTTTGTTTCTTTCTTTTAACCGTTTTTTTTATTCTTAAAATTTTTTATTAGTTAAAACATTTTAAGTAGAGTAGTTTAATTATTACTAAATATAAAGTTTCTTTTAAATTAAAAATATTAATATTCAATATTAGCTAGATATGATGTTTTTTGTGTCACTATTATTAAGATTATTGTTTTCTACTCAATTGTAGATATCATCCGTAATAAAGAGTTTCTTTATTGATAGTGGTCAAGATTTTTAATGATATAGTCTATAATTATTGGATTGACGTTAAATAAAAATATTAAAAGTATTGTTTTTTTTCTCAACTTTTTTTTATTAATGTGGTTGAAGGAAATTGAATCAATATACAACCGATTAATCATATCGATAAAGCGATTAATATAATCAAATTTTATCAAAAACTTTTTCATTTTACAATTATATAAGAAAGACTTGATCAACTTTAGAAAAAATAACACAATGAATGTCCGTCTTTGAAAAAACATTTTTATCGATAACAACGGAAAAATAAACTCACATTCGTAAGAAAAATTAGTTTTGTTTACATTGATTGAAAAAACTCTAATAGGTCGATAAATAACTAACCAATATTGACAAAATATAATTTCAATAATGTCAATTGAAAAATAACACCTATTAATCGTGACAAGAAATTATTAACTTAAATTAGTTAATTAATAGTTATATTATTATAGGTAAAACAACTTCACGTGCCATGGAATAAAAATAATTCTGGTCATGGTAACAACGAAAACCCATACTATGTTGGGTAAATAAAAACATCATTTACTTTGTTACATAATAAGTTTAGTCGATTAGTCAAAAACACTGTCTTAAAAAAATTTGG
>NW_025908635.1:0-13889 GCF_018835915.1 Vigna umbellata
TTTTGTGTTGAACATGTAGAACATTTTTTATGGTTAGTATTCATTGATAAGAATAGGAATAAGGTGTTCTATAGTTGAGAAATATTCAGTTACTAAAGCAATGTTAAGATTTTCTAGTAGTTTGTCCTTTACAATATGTTTGAACGTGAAGGACAGTTGCTCCATAGCCTTAAAGAGCTGATGAAAATCGGAGAGATAAGTCTACAGAACTATTGCATAGATTTAGCCGAGAAGTTTAGTTATGCATTCACTGGTACAGTAAGAAGTAAACCTTAGCTTCTGAAAAAGTCCAGGAACGGAAGATGAATCTGTTAATGGACTGTTCAGTATTGCTAGCTTCGATATCTTGCTTGAGTTCTTCAGGGCCCAAGTTAGTCCATACGAACCTACAAGAAATCCCTTAAGGGGAATTGCGATCATATGTTAGACACAGTATTTCGTAAGGACTTCACAAAAGTTAAATGCAACTTGAACATACATTTATTTTTAAGAGATGAATTCCATCGTTTAATATGTAAATGTATCACATCGTTTTACTAAATTTTGAATGCAAAAGATGCTACCAACTACTGATTTATTCATTCTTTAGGTACCTGAACAACTAGGAAAAAGGGGGATTTGACCCTCTAACACCTCAAGCAGTTTATCCATGCATCGTGGAACTCCTTTTCTATGAGAAATGAAAGAAATGCATTTATGAGGTTTTCTGCTGGAAAAACTGCTTCATGTTATATAAGATGTTTTCATCATAAAACCTGTGTAATCAAAACCATATCCTGGCTGTGGTTTGTCACTGAAACCAAATCCTATCCAGTCTGGTGCAAAGCAATGGAACCCTGAATCTGACAACTGTTTTAAGAGGAAGAAAATTAACAAAAAAAGAGATAACCGGAGAAAATTTAAATAGATTTAATCATAAGATGCTGAAAAACATGAAATCAAGGTAAAGTGACAGTGTAAAATCAAGAACAAGTAATGCTCAAAATCTATTAGAGAAACATATTTTAAGGCACTCTTGATCTGGAGAAAGAAGGGAACAATAAGTACTTCAAATTATTGCATTACTTACATGGTAACAGCTGACACTAACAGAACACAGTTCATTATTGGCTACTCGGGTTGAAAAGTTCAAGGATTTTGAAAAGATCAAAAGATGCAATTGCTTGTGTTGTTCTATTCTCCAATCAAAAATTAAGTTTTGCCTCGTTATTACGCGAATTACAGTGATGAAACTCTAATTCTGACGGGAAAAACTCCAGAAAACATTTAAACAATTTTTAAATTTTGTCCTTGAGAATTGGCTTATAAATGAGAAGCTCAAAATTATTTATTCTGATGAGCTTGATTGCATACAAAATAGAAGTAGCATGAAAACCTGAGACATAACAACTCGGTAGCTAAAAGATTGCGTAGGAGCACCATGAAGGAAGACAATTGTTCCTCTTCTGCTACTTGCTGACCCTGCAAAATAGGACAAGGGAAAAAAATAACCAAAAGCGAGCATTTTCCATACGTTTCTTAAACTTATTAGAAACCAATTCCTCAGCTAAGAAATAAGCAATACCAGTTTCTCTCACAAACCATCTTAACTTGCCAGATTTAACGTATGACCCGTATTCCTTGCCCTTGTCTTCTGTCCTCTACCAACACAAAAACTATTACTACATTCCCACTCAATGAAAACCATCATCACTGATCAATCAGACATTAATAGTTGAAGAAGCATCATGTCATGCACAAACAACACAAAGTCTTCGATGTTATATATCAGGAATCAAAGGAAGTAGAAGGAGAAAAGAAAGATTGGTACATAAAGCATTTGGCCAACGTTGCCATCCTCAGCAGGGTTCTCAGGCAATTGAATAGCACTGCGGCTTGAAGGGTTGTCAGTGACAAACCCGAAAGGGTTGAATTCTGAGGCTTCTTTGTCCTTGGATTCACCCTTCTCTGTAGAGCTAGCTCTCACTGTAACACTTCTTGTGGGTGATAGTCTTCTTTTACAGCAGTATGTGGTGGAAGAAATGGCAAGATTGAGAGTGGGAGAAAACATGGCAGAAAAAACCATTGTTGGGTTTGTGATCAGTGGCAGAGGTGACTAACGGTTCATAACCAACGATTCTAGCCAAACTTTTGCTGTTTGATATTTATCTTTTCTTAGTTGCTTCATAAATTGCGGTTGATGTCCCCACTTAAACGTAGTCCTCATATATTTCCACCTAAGATGTGGCATATAGTGAGAACTGGTAAGAACACACCACGTGTGCTAGCATTTTTTTTTTATAGTTATCAAAATAAACACAACTACTTTCATGAAAAAAAATGTATTAAAAAGTTGTAAGAATAAGGACAAAATTGTATAAAATATGTACACAAAATGTGTAACGTTGTATATATAAGTCATCCGTAACAAAGCAAGTAGCATGTCAATGGTAATAAAGACAATAAGCACTTGTGTACATAATGGTTAATAAAATTATTTGATGCAAATTTGTAACGAAGCAATTAACATGTTAATGGTAATAAAGACAATAAGCACTTGTGTACATAATGGTTAATAAAATTATTTGATGCAAATTTGTAACGAAGCAATTAACATGTTAATGGTAACAGAAATAATTAGCAGACTCATAATAATTCAAATTTTGTGACATCTTGTGTCAACCGACAACAGCAAAGTAATTAATATGTTTAAGTTAACTTATTGAGAGTCACAACATTAAGTGGGTCAGTTTCTGGCTTAACGAGTTCAAAATACTTGTTACTGGACAAAAAGAAACTGACACGAGCTGAGAATTGATATTTGCAACCATGATCAACTTCGATTTGGATTTTTCCTTGCCCTTTTTCTGCTGTATACTGTGAAATTGACAATATAAGTTTGATATACATATTTAAAAATTAATTTAATTGTGACAATAAATATATTTCCCCACACAATGTGCGGTGGTGTCAAGTTTCTAAAATGATATAATGGAGATCAAAATTGACATGACTTAAGCACAAAAGTATAGAATATGTATTTCTCTGTAAACGTGCGAACTGCACTACTTAGTAGGCTTGTAGCTACTCTTCTGGATCATCTTGTTAAAATGTTCACCAGAAATCATTACATGAACATGAACCATGCCTGAAATGATGGAATCTGGTTTTATCTCTAATTATTAGTTCCCTTTTGTAAGCTTTTGACACCAGCTTTGCCATCTGGTGACAATCAACACACATTCTAAGGTTCTTAACTATTCTTATAGTAACTCCAGGGCCTGAACTAATAAGGGCATAGGCAATAGCCAACTTCTCACTATGCCGGTAAAGTGCGGTCTCCTTATCCTCCTCCCCTAGATCAAGGAAAACCTCTGATGTATCAGGTGAGTATCCTGCTTTTATCAAGTCCTGCATCATGTTTTCTAACTTTGCATATATATTATTAGATTGAGGATGTGACTGATCCCCAGCAACAAATTCATAAACATTGCCATTCAACTCCATCAAACTGCAACCTGGTGTTTTCTTGATTCCCCTCTCCATCATCATTTTCCTGACCTGACGCAAGTTTTCCCATCTCTTGCAGGCAGCATATATATTACATAACAAGACATAAACAGCCCCATTTTCAGGCTCTAACTCAAGAATTTGTTTAGCTGCCATTTCTGCTAGATGCACATTTTTGTGGACTCTACAAGCGCCGAGAAGTGATCCCCAAACAATTGAATTTGGTTTTACAGGCATATTCACTATGACTTCAATGGCTTCTTCTAAATGCCCAGCACGACCAAGGAGATCAACCATGCATCCATAATGTGTCACATTAGGCTTAATTCCATGTTGCATGGTCATGGAAGTGAAAAAACTTTTTCCTCTCTCTACCATGCCTGCATGTGTGCATGCACACAGGACACCAATATAGGTTATCTCGTCTGGTGTAACTGAAGCCTCTATCATACTTGAAAACATGGCAAGAGCTTCTTCACCATGGCCATTAATGGCAAGGCCAACTATCATCGCTGTCCAGGTAAATTTGTCTTTCTGACGCATTTCCTTAAATACTGTGTTTGCTCTTCCAACATTCCCACATTTAAAGTACATGTCTATCAGAGCATTCCCGACAAAAGTATCATTTTTAATACTGTTTTTGTCAATGTAAGTCTTTACCCATTCCCCTAGCTCAAGTGCTCCCAGATGCGCACAAGCAGTTAGAATGCTAACCATGGTGAACTCGTCAGGTTTCACATTTGACATTTGCATCTCACGGAAGAGTGCTAAAACCTCTATGAAACGGTTCATTCTGAGGTAGCCATCAATCATAGCAGTCCACGAAACATAATCTCTCTCAGGCATTTGATCAAAATACTTCCGAGCTAAATCAATTTGACCGACATTGGCAAACCCAGTAACAATACAAGTCCAAGAAATAACATCTCGAGCCTTCATATTGTCAAAAACACCTTGTGCAGCATCCATTTCTCCACAAGATGCAAACATATCGATCAAAGCATTTTCCAGTATGAGATTAGGTTCAACAATACCTTCCTTAATATACTTAAAAATGTTCTTGCCCCCATCTAAATCCTTCAGTTTGGAGAATGCGGAAAGCATCAATACTAGTGTAACTGAATTGGGCGACACTCCTCTCTTCTCCATCTCATTAAAAAGCTTCTTTGATTTCTTAAATTGCTAAACTCTGTTATACCCGGATAGCATTATATTCCAGGTAACTACTTCCCACGCATCACCCATATAAAAAACCTTGTAAGCCAAATCCACAAGCCCACACAAGGAAAACATATGTATGAAAGCCTTTTGAACAAACAAATTAGAATCAAATCCATGCTTCACTGCATGGTTAAGTAACACTTTCCCATGCTGCAAAGCCATATCACTGTTAAATCCCTTCAACAAGAACGGAAATGTATAACGGTCAGGCTTGATGCTATTAGCCAGCATAAATAGATACATGGAAACTCCATTCTCAGGACGGTTGATCCTAGAATACCCCTTGATCATGGTATTCCAAATGAAAGCAGTTGGGTGCGGGATTGTGTCAAACACCTGACGGGCATAGTCCATATCCCCTGATTGATGAGCACAACAGAAGACTATGACTTGATTTTGAAATAAAGGGTCTGAAGAGAGACCAATTTTGACAGTGTGGGAGTGAATTTGCTTTAGGTGGTACATGGACTTGCACCTCTCAAGCAGAGAGATTGGAGATTCTCCAAAGCAGTTTGAAGAACACACAACAGCAGTAGCAAGAGTGTTATAAATCACTCTATTGGGGAAGGTTGCAAGTGAAAAGAACAAGGGAGTTGACAAAGATAACATGGACAACATGTCATCTTACTCACAACATGCAACGTTAATTTAAGTGTGTCTAATATCAATGTGACAACTATCTATTCATGTTTTGTGCTCCACTATTCTACTGGTTTACAATCTAAGTATGAATTTCAACCTTTAACAAGAGAAAAAAATGAAAAAAGATATAAGAAATAAGATCAATAAACTCATGATCTTGAATTGGAAATAGTAATACTGGAAATAGTTATTACTCATGGTCATGTGATGTGTAAGTGATTCATTAAGAATAATAGTGTATTATTGTTCTGTACTTCTCTTAATATAATTTCTTTTATTTTAGTCTCTCATAAAAGTTTTATTTGTATTTTTTTATCTTAATTGATTATTAGTTCTTTGTAAATGTTTTATTTTTATCTTGAGTATCGATATTATTTAAATAATGTGCAATTTGGTAAGTGATCATATAGATAATAGTAGAATTAAGATGTGTTTTTTAATTATTTTATTTTGAAGGAAGAAAATAAATTAATATCATGTAAATAACTTTATTTTCTTGATTTATATATGCTTTTTTCCTAAAAATTCAATACTTATTTGATGATAAAACTAAAAAAAGTTATATATCTAACACCCTTGAATAATTATATAGGGTTTTTAAAATCCTCGTCTTCTCGATTTCACCCTTAAATAGAGAAGCATGAAAAAAAAAGGGACACAAACCTAAGATAAATATACATGTGCTAATTCTAGCTAATTACTTAAAATATCTCAATATGCAATAGAGAAGAAAATGGGTTTTTTTTACAGAAAATAAAAATGGGGAAAAATAATTTAGGACTAAAAAAAATCTATGATTTTATTGGATACTAAAAGAAAAAAAAATACACGTCTGACTCCTATTTTATTGCTAACATGTCACCTAATAAACAGCCAATCATTTAAGAAATATTACTAAATTACAAACATAGAAAAAAAATAAAAAAGCTAGAATAGGAAAAGAAATTATAAAAAATCATAACCAAAATCTAAAAATTTACTAGAAACTAAAAATTACTTAATTAAAAAATTTAATCTCAAAAACTTGGATTAAAAGTTTTTTTTTCAAATAAATTATTTAATTTTTTTATTTACTGTTCTTATAAATTTTGGTACACAAAATAAAGGGAATATATATATTTACTCTTCAAGAATTGAATTAATTAAAATTATTGAGAGGCGTAACACTTTTAATTTTTATTTAATAATATACCAATATACTTTATCTTCAAAAGAAATATTTAGCTCTCCTTTGTTTTTAATACTTTCAATAAAGACACACGTTTTTTTATTTAAATTATTAAATAAACATCCATCTTCCTCATCTTTTTGATAAATTGAAGTCACTTCCTTTATATTTGTAAGAAAATATCACCTACTTTACTTATGAAAGTATTTTTTAACATGTATTTAATTTTCTTTTTAAATTTTTATAATCTTTTATTTAATTTTAATAAAAAATATTATTATTTTATTAAAGATGTAAAAAAAGATTAATATCATTTACTAAACGCATAAAAAGTATACCGGTTTAAAAATCTATTATATGAATCAAATTTATTAATAATATATAAATAAAAATATCTATTAAAAAATTAAATATTAGAATCATCTCAAGATATATAAAACCCAAAAATGTCATTTTAAAAGAAAAGTAGAGGTCTTAAACCTTTCTTCATTCGCCAACTCTAACATAATTATAATTAATGGATAATTTTATATATATATAAAATATTTATGTTTGATTTACAAGATACTTCATTTTCTTGTGGTTTATCACTTCGCTAACCTATTATAAATGAGAAGGAATATTATATTTCATTAAAAAATTTAATAAGGCAAAATGCAGTGTATTATTCATTCATAAAAAATAATTGTTTTAATCCAGTAACAGAAAAAAAATGCTAATAAAATCAATCTACTCACTTAATTTAATTGTTTTTGTCTTAAAAAATATGTACACAAATCATTCTTCTAAAAAAACATAATTACTTTTTTTATTTCTTTAAAAATTTTGCGAAAATTAACTGTAAAAAACCCTAATTAATGTCCTCTTTTCCACTCAATTGCGGCCCAACTAATGAAAAGATAATTTGTCCACCTTGTCACTCATTCAACCAATTTCATTGCTCATTAATGTAGCATCTTTCTTCATCATTATAGATTTAATAAGAATCTATAAAACTAAATAAATCAAAAATGAAAATTGATAAATCCAATTCATTAATTACAACTACCGGTAACATTTCTCCTGTTTTTTTTATAAGACTCATTCTACATCATATTTAAAAGAAAAAACAAAATTGTCAAATAGACTAAAACCATTTCCAAAAGGTTTGGACATTTCCATATGATTTAGATATTTCTGTCTAAGTTTAAAGCATATCATTAAAATCAAAACATCATATGCAAGTTAACTTCTTAAAATATTGTTACATGTTAAGTAGAACCGATCATTTTTATCATAAAATATAAATCCTGAAATCACAATATGGATCAAACCAAACAGGTACTATATATGGTTAAAACATCACATGAGTATGATTCATATGTTTGGTCGATTTGACTTCCAACCTGACCACTGGCATTCATATTCTCTCCTATCAAGCATATTATACATCAAATTAGTAATTAGGCCAATGTCTATACATACGGGATAAAAACTGCCACTGTACCAACCTAGAAAAGCAATCCTTCCACGTCCTTCATTCAAATCTTGAAACTATGAATCTTTCATGTTTTTCATTGAAACAATGAAAGTATGAATAAAATCATTTCTTGTTACAAAAGGTTTATTTTGGGCAAGAAGATTAAATTTGAATAGAATTAACCTTTATACTATAAACATGTAATGAAAATCCTGACAATAACACGAATTAAAATCTACTCTGTAATATGCCACTTCATAAAAAATGTATACCTGAAATTCCATTTTCCCATGTACAACTGAAATATCTATAGTCATTCTGACTGGAACCAGTCCTTGGCACAAATAAGGGCTTCAAGAGTGAGAGAGCTTAAAGAACTACGGTAGCTATCCATTTTTCTAATCTGGGTGTCAAAAACAGAATCTGCAGACAATGTGGAAACTGGTAAAGACAAAATATCAGATGCTATTCTAGACAATGTCGGGTATTTCAATCCATTTACACTCCACCAGTTCAGAATATCAAATTCCTCTACACTGGTCAGCAGAGGCTCTTCCAGATACTCTTCCAATTCTGATTTAAATTGAGGGTTACCAGTAAAATCAGATATATAAAATTCATAATCCGAAAGACCATCACCATCAACAAAAAGAGAGCAGTCAATAGAATCTTCTTGACATGTTTCTTTTATCATAATGTCATCCCCATCATCATCATTTGTTGCTTTAAGAAACATTTGGGTGCTATATTCAATGAATAGATCACGAAGACCATCCTCAACTATCTTTATCCAGGCCCCAGCATTCTCACCAAATGTCTTGGCAAAGGTAAATTCCACAAGTTTCATTTTATGCCTTGGGTCCATAGTTACAGCAATTGCCAAGATGATGCAGCTTTCTCTCCAATATTGGTCAAAGTTCTCGTGCAAAGGAAAAATTAAACTTCTTATGAAAGGATCCTGGATGAAGACTGCTTGTGTCAGCTGCACCTGAATTTTTGACACTTCAGCAAAAAATAAATTTGAAGTTGGGTACGGTTGCTGTGTCAGAATTTTGGCTGCATCATACAAATACTTCAAATATGTGCAGAGAGTTTCAACCTGCTTCCAGTCATCCATTGTTAGAGTCATTCTGTAATCAGAATCAGTGGTATCAAGGCAGATGAAGATTTCCTTTAATTCACAGGCAGCTACAAGCATATGATAAGTTGTGTCCCATTTACACGGGTCATCAATTGAAAGATTCACCATACTAGGTACTTGTAAATGTTGCTTCAAGTCAATAAACTTCTCTTTATGGGTTTCTGAAGACTTCACATGCTTCACACTATCGCGAACCTTGCTAATAGTTTCTCTCATTGCCCATAGTGCATCAGCTGCAAGGCGACTAAGCACACGAGCATAGCAATTCTGGTTTAACAACTGACCATTGAGTGTGGCAGGGTTCTTAACAGAGAGCAGGCCTCTCAGATTTTCTATCACATTCTCACTGGAAAAGGATTTATCAAGAGCAAGAGTAAACAGCCGACCCTCCAAATGCCAATCGGATAAGCATGTCACTAAAGTTTGATTTAAAGAATCTTCAGAACCAGGAAATGGTACTGTAACGACATTGAGAATAGGACGATGCAAGTTCCAATCACTATCAATGAAGTGTCCTCGAACAAAAACATAGCCCATTGCCTGGTTGGAAGTCCACAATTCCAATGTCAGGTTGACTTGTCCAGGAATCACATTAATGACATTCAACATATTTTGCTTTTTCCTGAGGTAAATAGCAATACAATCCCTTTCAATAGAATTTAGACATGATGGATTGAACTGGGGTTGAAGAATCCGCAAAAAATCAATGAAACCCTGTTGCTTCACAATATGAAGAGGATAATCATGTAAAATTATCATTTTGGCAACATCATGGTTGCAACGCTCCTGATCAAATGAGATACCATTAGTAAACCTAGAATTCTCTCTTGGCCGTTTCTTGGGAGGATTGGCATTATATTGAGAACCATCTGTTTTGGGATATGAGATTTGTTGGTTTTTCTCCCGAAGTACTTGACAGATTCCCATCGAAATGTGTCGTTTCAGATGGCTTGTACCAGCTAGTTTTGAATCAGTTATATAAGAAAATGACTTTTTGCACTGGTTACAGTAAGCCCTGGTACATCCAGCTCCAACAGCTTCTACTGTGAAGTATTCCCACACCATAGACTTTTTTCTCATCCGCTTATTGGGTTGCGTTCCTGAATAAGGTATCACATCATTATTATCGGGGGTAACATGAGCATCAAGCTCCATGATAGCAAAATTAACCCTGGAAAACCAAAAAATTGGAACGCCAGAAGGGCATCAATGAGTGGCTTACCTCCAGAAATAATAAAGGCAGGCTAAAAGTTATATTATTTTTTATACAAAACATAAATAAAAAACTACAAAAAATAAGAATTTAAAAGGCCCCCGGAAGTTCAGCTGCTAAGGGCAAACTATGATAAAAGATATATATAAATAAAAAGGAAATTATATTGCAAAACAAAGAAACCAGGACTCTTAATTTTGTTGACAATCTTGAGTTTTGGAGGAAGGTTGAATCATATAGCAGTCGAAAATCACTACACTACTCTGCTATAGCAAGCTATTGGCTACTACAAATTTGTCCAAACAAAATCCTTTTTCCATTGGGTTAGCTGCACGGATTCTGTCAAAAATTGAGTTAGCACACCACAACAACAATATTAAAAAACTAAACATCCATCATAGTTATTAGATTCTTTCGATTTGAATCATATCATTCAATGTAATTCAACTTGACCAGTGTTTTGAATCTCGTAATCAGTCTCCAATGACTTGAATCTTATGATACATAGATGAATCAACAGAATTTTGTATCACCAAAACAAATCAACGTTCTATTAATTCTTTACTTTTTCTTCTACCTTTTCTCACTAATATAAAAATTCGAAAACTTATAGAAGCTAAGAAACATATTTTATCCTAATATTCCACTACTTTATTCATCACACTCTATTTGGTTACTCCATTGCTTTGTTTTGATTTTTTTTCAAATTTTCAAAAAATTACATGCTCGATTACGGCCTGTACTTTTGTTTTGTGAGACTTATGTACAACCTCTTTAGTTATTTCTAGTTTAAAATGATTGCACGATGTACTATCATCATTTATATGATATACATGAACAGTAGCCGGCCAAGTTCTGTCCTCGCCATTGTGAAAACTCGTCGGACCAACAACAGTTATAATATTGTGAGCGGGGATTAGTCTCTAGCAAAGTGAACGTAGAAAAGCCCATGGCAGAACAAAAGAATTTTGTTTTGTCTCCAAATCTTACATTCACTTCTTTGATTTGAAAGTCATAACTCTAAAGTTGCATGGCAGTTTATGATTTAATGTCCATCCGTGCTATAACTATCTATGTCAGCTTCATTCAACATGTATCTTGATGAAAGTAACTTTCCCTTGAAAGATACACACACTTAAAACCAGTGTTAAATTGAGAATGGCAGAAAATGTCAGAAAGCTGATAATCTGCTATATCATATATGCATAAAAAAATTAAGTTGCACGTAAATAAAATTAAAATGCATAAAGCTTTTCATAATACTAACTGACAAAGTTCAACTGGCCGGAGACTTGTCAGTGATGACAAGAGGGTGAAGAAGGAGGTGAACAAACACGGATGGAGGAGTGGGGACTCGTTCTTAGGTGAAGCCCTGAACAGAGGATTTTGTATAAGAGAAGATTAATAGGTTTAAGTGAGTAGGGGGAGTAGAAAACAAGGACTGAGTTGGAAAAAAACATGTGTAGTCCCATATCCATCTCAAAACCACATCATGAAGTGAACGCAGATCCTGGGTATTGTGCCATGCAACAGAGCTATAGTCACTACTTAAACAACACTGCTTAAGTCAAAGCCTACAAATAACTTGTGCTCATTTATCCCAGTTATCTCAACAGTCATACTAACACTCAAAATTAAAGGTAGCATTCACATTTCTTTCTCCATAACATCCACAAACAATCCAATCTAGTTATACAGTTAAAACTCTGAAAGGGGTGGATTGACAAATAAAACACCATAATCGCATATCCGCCCGCATCATCAACAGAGCAAACAAAACAAAATTTAAACAAAAATTAAAACAAAAACCCGATTCTCTATTTCTTCAAGAGAATAAAAAAAAACAAAATAGCATGAACAGTACACAAGCCTCAGCACAACATTTAACTTGAACACAATAGCCGACTAACTCATTTAACATCCCAATGACAATGCGTGTCACGATTAAAACAAAAATATCAATTCAAATAATATAAATACCGTTGTTTCCTCGTGTTTCCGTTCTTCAGTTTAGGGATCGAACTTAAACAATACACAACAGTGAGTAAAACAAAAACAGAGAGAAACTCTAATCCATTACAGAGTAGCATCACATTCAATTCAAATAGTGAAGAGATATATATATATATATATATATATATATATATATATATATAGAGAGAGAGAGAGAGAGAGAGAGAACCTTGAGAAAAGGGAAAGTTGCACGAGCTCGCGCCACTGCCACGGCGGCGGAAGAGTGAAACGGCGTTGTGAAGTGAATGGAAAGAAAAAACGAATGAGATAGGAGTGCTTATACGCTCACTCACACGTGTGAGTATGTGCGTATATATAGATGAATATATATAGAGAGAGAAGCAAGGAAAACGATTATGGTTGGAAGGCGGAGAGAATGTGTACGCGCGCGGCCGAAAGAAGGAAAGGAGGCAAAGAGGGGTTCAAACTATGCAACTTTTGAACTGCTTCCCGATTTGCACTTCTAAACCCTTCATACTTATTAATAGGGTTCATCATAGATTTAATATAATAATATCAAATAATAATATTATATAGATATATAGTAATGTAGTAACTCAATTTAAAAAAATAAAAAGGGAAAAAATGGAGATTATGATGTTGGGAATTCTAATGTTTTTTCTTTATCAAGATAACAAAATGTCTAGAAAAAAAATACAATAAAGTGAAAGATAAAAAAAATAAAATAGAAATTGCATAAAGAAAAACTTAATTCAAATTAAAATATTTTTTTACTTTTTTATCCTAAAAATTTACTCTTGAAGTCAATGGTGAATTGAGGATACAAGTATTGTGTAATTACATATAAAATAATATTTTATAACGACTAAAATATCTTTCAATTTTTAAAGTGTTAAGAAAACAAATTTTAAAAGGTTAAAAAATATTTAAAAAAATTATAGAACAAAGTATTCTAAGTTTAAAAATATTTTAAGTGTTTAATTTCTTTCTATAGATTATAATGAAATATATTTTATACATTAATAAAGGTTACAATATACTATTTACATGGAACATGGAATATTAAATTAATAATAATTCAAATTTGAATATAATTTTTTTTAATTTCTTTATATATTATACTCATATAATTGTTGTAGTAAAATAATGAATTAAAATATAAAAATAATTACAAAAATCATTAAAATAATATTTTACATGATAAAAATAATAAATTAAAATATTTAAAAAAGGTAAAAATGATCAATGTCTAAAAACTATTTGATATACATAGAATAAAATGTACAAAAGAAAAACATGAATAATTAAGCCTATGAATAGTTGAAAGAAAATAAAAATTATTTTAACAAAACAAAATTCTTTTAAGTTATTTATGTGATTAAACACTTAAAATTAACATAGTCAAATATTTTAATGTGAAAAAAAAATTATAAATAATCAAGCATAATGTCTAAAAATTATTTAATTAATTGAAATTGATAATACATAATTTGATTTTTGTAGACGTAGAACAGATCCAACAATTAGAAAATAAGATAAAAAAATATCTAGTAATATATATATATATATATATATATGTGTA
>NW_025908635.1:18598-36560 GCF_018835915.1 Vigna umbellata
TAAAATATATTATTATATTTGTATACATATAAAAGATACAAAAAATAGAAAAAAAAATAAAAAAATATATATAAATATATATATATATATATATATATATATATATATTAAAACATACTATATGAAACAAGAAGAACATCGATCGAAGCAAACCAAGTCGCGGTGATATCATATTTGAGCCAATTAATGTCTAGTTCGGGCTAATATGATTATCACATTTTACCCCATGAAATGCAAATCCAAAACCAACTGTCAGAATTAACTTCACCTTTTTTAATAAATTGAGAGAGGAGCAATATGTTACAGCTACAAGAAAATTTCCAGTTCACAATAAAATTGCTTTGCGTTCCTAAAGACTAAAAAATATACAGACAAGGGGTTTAGTTCTACAAAGGGACTGTTAACGAAAATTTTGAAATGAACTATTCCACCCATCGAGATTGCTGCAGATTGATTAACAGAACAATTCATCCGAAATTCAATGTGAACTGCATAATTTCATGAATCTAGCTAGCTCTTGTGAAGTATGTATCAGAGAGGTTTGGGTAGTGATCAGAAACAATCCTCAGCTTCTATGCAACAACATTCTACTTATCACCACCGCCAAACATTCCCATCATATCTTTAGCAGATCCCATCTGCTTCATCAAGCTTTGTAACCCACCCATGCCTCCGATTTGTTTTAGCATCTGAGGAGGGAGGACTTTGCTCATGTGCTGAGCATTCATATTTCGGGATAAGGCGCTCATTTCACCCTTCTTGGGTATTTTAAGCCCTTTCATTTTGCTCCATATCTTTGCAAGCCGTTTGTACTCTTCCAACATTTCCATTACTTCCCTAACTGGACGACCAGAACCTCGAGCTATTCGCATCATGCGGGACTCATTCATGAGCTTAGGGTTTGAGCTATCCAACTCTGTAAACATTGTAACCATTAAAAGTAAGCTGATGAAGGTACACTGTTTGAAAATAATGGATTCAATATACAAAAGATTTTATCCTCTCAAAGAGGAGAAAAAATGCCCAGCACATGCCTTCATTTGTCATTGAGTCCATCATTGTCATGTAACGTTTAATTTTTGCCTGGCTTTCCTTCTCACGGCCTTTTGGCATTAATTCAGCACTAAATCCTGGTAGCATAGAAAAGACCTGCATAAATCAACCTAGCAAACGTCAATAAAGCAAATGTGCAGCATCTCATCACACGGTAACCAATCAGCCATTACCAGTATGTGTTTAGAGCATCAAATATAAAATTTTGTGGGTATAATAAATTCAATCAAACATAAAAAGGAGGTAACCTGGCCAATGGGACCCATTTTAAGTATGTTCTGAAACTGTTCATACATAATCCTCAAGGTGAAGTTTCCCTCTGATAGCTTTTGTAGCAGTTCAGGCTGTTGATCCATAGGAACAACTTCATGAATTTTGTCCATGAACCCAGACCAGTCTCCCATGCCTGAATCAAAAGTCATTGAACAAGACTAAGAATTAATTTAAGCTAACTGACAAAATAATATACTTCAAAAGGGTGTGGCATAACCCAATACTCAGGTAAAGAAAAAAAGCAGAAAACACACACCTAATAGCCGACTGACAAATGGTTTAACATCAAAAACTTCAAATTCATCCATGTGTTCTCCAGTTCCAATGAATATGACAGGACTCTTTGTTGCTGCGACACTGACATACAAGATTAATTAGATTACAATTCAAACCACAACAAACATACACAAGCAACAGACACCCTATTTGCATAAGTTGGTATTAAATCGTATAAATACAATATAATTATCTTTGCAATACTTACGCACTAAGAGCACCACCACCCTTTGCGTGGCCATCCATTTTAGTCACAATGACAGCTCCAACTGCAACACTCTGTTTAAATGCTTGAGCCTGATCAAAAGCAGCCTGACCAATACTGCTATCCATGACGAATATAACAAGATCTGGTTTCTGATCAATGCAATGAAAAATATTAGATGTTGACCATTGAAAACAGAAATTAACAGAGTATCCACAGGAAATACCGTTGCTTCTGAAACTTGCCGCATTTCTTCAAAAAGTGCAGCTTCTTGTTTATGCCTCCCACTAGTGTCAACGATTATAAGGTCACAGTTTTCGTTCTTGAATCTTTCAACTCCTTCCACAGCAATTTTCACAGGATCTGATTCCATATAGCTGAAGAAAAAGAAATTACTTGAGCACGGTCACCGTTGGAAATGAAATGCAATTAACAAAATAGAAGCAAGCAGCTGTCATGAATGACAAATGAGAAAAATAAAACGAAAACGAAAGAAATTGTAAGATGAATCCAAATAGATCACTGGGAGAAAAAAAAAAGGAATTCTTTTAATTATTGGTTTCATGCATTTTTTATGTTCGTGAATTTGTATGGCATGCCTGAGAAACATTGTAAATTTGTATTAAGTCTTCTTTAGAAGAAATAAGATAAAAAATGAAAAAGAGTACGCCCATTTGTGAGCATGGGAATCTTAGCGACAAATTCTGAGCATGTGATTGAAGAGCCAAGAGTGTAAAATCCATAACATATGAAAAAATAAATTGAGAACAAACAAATCTAAGACCCAGTTTCCGAAATAGTCAGCGATAATCATCCCCAATCTTACTTTGTTACTTAATACACACTTGTAGACGAATAATATCCCAAAATAAAATTTAACGCCATCCAAGGCATGATCTATAAAGAAATATAACTGCCAATGTAACTCATCAACATATAAAACTACAAGTACACAACCTTAGCTTTACTATCAACAGTCAACAGGCATAAGTGCAGCATGTCTAACAACAGAACAATATGCCAACTACAGCTAAATCCGATCATCTCTGCATTTCAGGAGCCAATTTGAATAACAACTACCAACACGTACCTTCCATAGAAAGGGATCTTAGCCTTAGTAGCGTTTTGCTTCAACTGATCAAAAGCACCAGCTCTGAACGTATCCGCGCATACCAGCGCGGGCTTCCATCCTTTCTTCTGATGATAGTACGCGTATTTCGTACACGTCGTCGTCTTACCAGATCCTGAATCACGAAAACATCCACAATCATTCTAATCGTGCAAAACGCAAAGCATAACGCTATTCAAAAGAAACAAACAAACCTTGCAAACCGACGAACATGACGACGCTGGGTTTGCCCTTTTTGGGAGTGAACGAGGGTTTCCCGGGATCGAGGATTTTGCAGAGCTCATTGAACACGGCCTGCTGGATGATCCGACGCTTGTTGTGGCCAGCGGCGAGGTCGTCGAGGTTAACGATGCTCTTGATGTTAGCCTGCATTTCGCGGACGAGCTTGAATTGCACATCGGATTGGAGAAGTGCGCGAGTGATGTCGTTGAGGCAATCGTTGAGGACTTTCTCGTCGATGATGGTCGCGTTGCTCATCTGCTGAAGAGCACGCGAAATGCTCCCACCTAACTCCGCGAGAACCATCTTCGCCCACCGTCAGATTCTTCCTCCGATCACCAATTGGGTTTTGTTGAATTAGGGTTTGCACCACGTTCGCCGCCGGTGAAACGAAAAAAGCAAATCCAAATATCCGCACGGCGCTTCTCGTATACACGCACACCCTAGCTATAGCTGGATTTTGATTTTTCTAAAGTCCAGTAGAATTTAAAAATAAAAATATACTCTTTATTTTAATTTATAATTTATAAATTGTAAATTAAAAAATAGGTTAAACTACTTAATTTATCCCTTTACTACTTTTTTTTAAAACGACTTGTAATTTTTTTTATAAACCAATAGGTTCCATGAATCAATCAGGTCGTTAATCTATGTAAAACAGCTAATGCATGAAAAATGGTTTGATGTTATATATGGTTGATGTATCTTGAAAATTAATTAACCCAATTTAAAAGTTGTAACGGCCCTACACCTTTCCTAAACACACAATGGTTTGATGTTTATCCATGTCAATAATAACTAGACTGTTTACAAAAATTAAAAATTAACGATAATTCAAAACATCATATTGAACATGATCGTAAAACCGTTTTGCAAATCTAATGACAAACTTTACAATATTCAACAAAAGTAGTTCAAACTTAATTGATAAAAAAATAAAGATAAAATGGATATCTTACTAATTGAGAGAACAAACATATTTCCAAACTAAAACGTTAAAGTATTGTTAATTTTATTTTTAACTGTATTGTCTGTAGTTATCAAATAAATCAAGATAAAAACCGTATTCTTGAAAAGCTGTATGTGATATAAGTTTTAGAGATAGTTATAAATAATATATAACAAGGACCTGTTTTTATTCTGCTTTCACCCGCGGGGTTGCCGGCGGGGCGACTGCCGGCGGATAGGAAACGTTTCTGCTCGACAGAGAAAGTGAAAGGAGAGGGATTAAAAAGGGTAAATGGGAAGAGATGATAATTTAACATACGTTAGATCTTTTAATTTTGATTAACGGTTGGTTTGTTGTTTTTCTTATTTGTTTTGTTGTTTTCCTTTGATTTTTTATTTTCAACGTCTCTGTCTCGCATTTACCTTCACTTTTCCCCTTTCATAATTAATTTCTGTGTCTCCTTCAGCGCCGCCGGCGTAGCGCGCGTCGCTGGTCGCTGGTCGCTGGTCGTGGGTCGCTGGTCGGCCGGTTTTCGGTGAGTTCCCCTTTCTTGTCCTCATCAATTCTCTATTTATTTGCCTGTGTCTCAGCAAAGTTGTCACTCCTCAACTCTCGCGCTATAAGTTCGCAACTGAAAACCTGAGAGAGAGTCCAAGCCATATGTGTCTTCCATACCTATTTGTGGTGTTGTATCTACATGATGGTGCAGATGTGACAATGAGAAGTTATTAAAAGGTTTAAGCATGGCCAACGGCGAACATACCCTCCACCCGCCCCCTTTTTACAGGCTACCAAGATCTACTTGCAAGACCCTAATCTGCCCCGAGCCTCGCCGCCTATTGCAGGGGGGACTTCACGTTGTTTTGGAGGCAATTACGTACCATTTTTTCAGGATATAATATTCACATGACACCTCTGTTGTGGCACATTGCATGTGTCGTTGGTATAATAAGCCCACTTCTTGGGTGAAAATTTTAATAACTCATACACGTTTGGTTTAAACATGTCTTCAGATTGAGTTTGCAAGCTTTGGTGGATGCTTTTTTCACTAGCATCGATTTTTTGGCTGTGACAAGCAAACCTGAACCCAGCTTTGTGGGCGTCAGTTGGTTTGTCTATGCCATTCTCAGAGATTGGTAAATAGCTTAAACTTATTGATTTCAGTTGTTAGACAAAATTATTGTTGTGTTTGGGATCATTCGCGAAATCTAGACAATAAAAAAAGCTTTTTGTAAACAAAAAAAAAACTCCAGCTGGCGTTTATTTTGTTGGACATTGTAGTTATGTATATTCCACCCTCAATCATGTTTTATCTCTAATCTACAAATTTTCCATTCACTTTTTTATCTCGTTCAGCTTTCATACTCTCCTCTTTTATTTTTTAATTTATATGTAAAGCTGATTTTCTGTCCCCTCCTTACTGTCGGCAAATAAATATTTTAGCCAAATATCTCTGCAATACTTATCTATATTTTTTTATATCCACAACAGTCTTTTGTATCTATTTGATTTTATTCGGTCTTTATGTCATGAACGTATAAAATTATAGTTCTGTTGTTTTTTCTTTCAGACTAGTGATGTTCTGCCACCGAGTTGGCAGCCACAAGGGTGTGCGCCGCTTCTATTCTCCGAAGGGGGACTACTGTGGTGGCCAGTTTTTCCCCTATATGCACAATTATGGAAATGTGTTGCATGGACCACCAATGCTACAATATGTTTGGTTTCTATCTGATTGTTTCTCAATATTTCCAGTGGAAAGATCGTTCCAGAGAATAGTAAACTGATATGACTTCCTTTCTTCCTCCAAAGAGCTGGAGTATCCATTATGAACCTTGCTTTACTTGCATGCTTGCTGCGAATCCTTGCTTCGTAGATGTTGTCACTCCCGTTTGGTTGTTTGTACACTTGTTGCCATAGGTACTATGTTGCCCAAAATACTCCCATGTCCCTTTCATCATCTTTGGCTATTTCTTATGAGCAAGCGATCCTAAGGCACCAACCTGATAGATACGTGTCCATTTCCAACTTCTCTGCACGAATTTAACTAAGTTGGGTATCTATTCCCTATCCATTCTTAATAGCGGATGTTGTTTTTTGCGCACCTGTTGTGCCAATGTCCCTAGTCTTCTACTTCCCGTAATTTTCCTGCTCTAATGATGAATCCATGGCCCTAAAATGGTACATTTCCGGCCGGGTCAGTGTTCTACTACATGCTACATCACCGTTACAGCTTTTTTTTTTAAATCTTTACCTTCCTCCTTTAGTAAAGATTCCCGCTCTTCTTCAGTTTCAAAGCGAGCTAGGTTCCACCCCAATGGGGTTGCAGCTACATGTCCTGGGCTTTCTGAGATTCTTCATTGAGGACTCTCACAGTATGCAAGGAGCGTTGAAGAACATTTCTACTGTATTCACCAAACTTCACTCACCTTTTCATTCATCTACGTCTCTCCGGTATATTTTGTTCTTCAATTAAGTCTCAGGCAATCGCGTGCCGTGTTGACGGCATGCTGCGTGTTTGTTTCCGTTGTCTGGGATTTTAATTATTTGTATCTTACTTTTAGGCGAAGCCACTCGTGCATTCAATTTTGGACACTTCAGTACCACGCCGTAAACAGGAGCGTGGAGGACTCCACCACAAGTATATACGTATATATGTTATGGGTTGACATAAGAAAGTATACCCTGGACTTAATGGGTTGGTAACTCTTATTTGGATAGATAATAACAGCGTCCAGCGATATTTTAGTATACATGCGATGTAGATATTATCACATAATGACAAACAATCCTCAGAAGGAAGGAACAGATCGCGTTTTTTTTTGTAAGTAGGGCCTCATTCAGGATTTAGTTGTCACTTTCAGATTTTCAACCAGATTTTCAATGTTTAGTTTTTTGTTTGAGGGTGATTTTTAGTTTGAATATTTAAAAACTCCATCCAGTATTAAAATTAATTCTAGGTAACGTTTATATAATGGTTAACATGCTGACAACAACACATGTTCTTGTGGTGGTACGTGCTCAAGGCTACTCCATGTGGGACCCTAGCAGCCATCTTTAGTAGAAACCGCTAACTTGTGTCAGAGTTAACCCTCCTACGTTCATATACCCATACATCCTTACTTCAGAACTAAACTATACTCATTAAAATACACTTACAATGATACTTCGCATGATCTTGAACCCTGGAGACCATGAGAAGTAGTTGCATTGTTAAGAATTGTGCATTGCTGCCATGCAATGGAGACAGTCAATTTTTTTTTTTACAACCGTCTTCTAAATTTGCGAACATAGAGGACCAATTTCAATGTTCTTGGTTAGTTAGCATGAGCTGCTAGCAAAACAAAAGGGTTGGTGATGCTTGGAAACTGATTGGTCTAAACGATGATTGTTAGGCCAGTAAACATAACTTGATAGGAGGGAAATGCTACAAGGGGGAGGTGAAACTATAATTTCCTAACATTATCAGGTAGTGTTTTGTTGTGGTATTTGTCGCTAGAAGATTGGTTAGCTAGACAGACTTTTTACCTTCTTTTTCCTTGTATCTACATTGCTTGGTGAAAATTGACAGATACCAGAGTTTCTTTCTATATTACTAATGCCATGATTGGGCCACAAATTTTGATATATCTTGTCAGCGTAAAGCGCGATTTTGATCCTTCAAAACATTCGAGTCAGTTGTGACAGGGGAGAAATATGAACTGTTAGGAGACGACATTTAGCATTTTCATGAGATTCCTCCTATTTGTTTGGAGACTTGCCACACAACGTTTGTTATGTATTTGTCTGATTTTGTTGTTTCTTGGGAACAAGAAACCGATTTTCAGATTCGTAAAGAATCGGCACTCCAAATCTCTGCACAATGTATTTACACTCTATCTGGAAAAACATAAACAAGAAAACATCCAACGCTGCTCCAAGGGAAGGCAATTCCGTCTACACAGACAAGCCCCTGTCTGAGACATAAAAATACACTCCACCCACAGACTAGAACCCCCCCTCTTACTAAGAGACAAAAAACCTGCCTAACTACTAATGAAACACTTCCCTCAACATGCTGTTAACTCCCCATAATTCCCCCTACCACCCTTCTACAACTTTCTAGTGTTATTTTTCCCCAAACTATCTAACAATGCGCTACAAAACTGTCAATACATTACATATCCTATCAGATTTAGTAATTCATCTACTGTATAAACCATGAATATTAGGAGGGAAGGATGGAAGAAGTTATAAGTTTAATGTTATCTTTTTTACACTGATTCCGCCCTTAAAAATGAAAATGGTATTCGCAATTTATTGGAACAAAGGTTATCGAACCAAATCTTCTAGGGACGAAATGGTGTTTGATTTGATTTTGTCATTGGCCTTTTTTCTAAGGTAATCTCGCTATTTGCAGGAGGAGAGAGGAAGCACGACGGCTCCTTAACGAGTCCTTGGCAACACTTGATGGTCATTAGAGCGTTCTCAATCTTGTATTCACAGCAAGAATCAACTGATGAAATTAATTTTAGAATGAATTTTGACCTCTAGATTTTAGCAAATGATGAAAAGATTAAAACAAGAAATTTGATGAAAGCTGTTTTGCGCTTGTGTAGAGATATTAGAATTAGAAGATTGTGTGAGTGTTGCTACTGCCCTTATAAATATTCAGTGTATGGAAGTCTGAACTGTCAATGTAGGATAGTGGTGGGACGAATTTGCCTCTGTTGAATATTATTTAAATAATATTATAGTACCATCTTTATGGAAAGTTTCACTGAGTTTTCCTGAATTGTTCAGTGCAACTGACCGTGAGATTCCATTCATTAAATACTCTTGCGCATCTCCTCCAGTTTTAACAAAAATGAACAGCAACACCATTTAACCTAGAATGGTGATTTATATGTTGGGGACAGAGAATACGTCAAACCATGCCTGCCAGAACAACACATTATCAGATTTCATGATCAAGATGCTACTATATTTAGTTCCCTGATTCTCTTGGGTTTTGCAGTTGTGTTATTTATTTCTACAAGAATCAACATAGACACTTGATTTCTTGTCTCATGCTATTATGCATAGTATTTGAGATGCTACCTTTAACTCGTGCACGAGTTAGGTGTGATGTTCTGTTACTCGTGCAGCTGGAGAGATGAGGAGGAGGACAAGGATAAAGAAGAGATCATTCAAGGAATTCAATGATCTAAGACTAGTGAGGGACTCTAAGAAGAAAAGAACAAGACTAGGTGTTTCTTTATTTGCATACAAATCCTGTCTTGCCATTAAGTAAATTAAACATTTTTTATTTTAGAAATTTTAGGAATTAAAAATTGTGTTGTTTTTTTATATGATTAATAGTATTAGAATGTTTGTTTTCAGGAAGTTAAATTTTGACTTTAATTTTTTTATTAGATATCATGTCTATTGCGAACTTATTTATTGAAGAAAAAATATAAACGAGTTATGTTTTTCTCACCTTTCACCTAGAGTCTTTATAGAAAGGTTTTAATATATTTTTTTTTAATTTTATCTTGATATTCAAGTGACAATTTTTTATTCTTCAAATGGTAGTCGTCATTTGTAATTCTTTCTACAATTTATTTTATTTGATTTGTTCTTGAGAATGCTGAGAGTTAATATATATATATATATATTATGCTATATATTTATATAATATCATTATATAATATATATCTATTACTATATATTATATCCATTTTAGTTCACAAAGTTTGATCTATAAGTTCTTTTATTTTTTTATTGCTTTTCTGATTCTAATTTATTATACAGTGTACTATTATTACTATCGTTAATACTATTAATGATATTACTATTATTCTCTTATATTTCTTATGTTTTGTTTTGTTAATTCAATCATTTGTTCAATAATGGATTTCATTCCCACTTTTATTTGTGTTTTTTTAGATTTTTGTGATCTAATTGGTTGAATATTATTAGATCATTTTAAGAAAATCTATAGAGAGAGTGTGTTTGTATGATGGATTTGAATTATTAGTCTTAGTTTGATAGATTCAAAAGTTTAATTATTATTATTTTTTAGCAACAAGAAACATTTAAATATAATTAGAAGTGGTGATAATTATGAACATTGATTCAGTTTATAAAATGTTGATATCACTTTGTTAAAACACAATTATATATTGTTTAATGAATCAACAAAAAAAAAGAAGCTGGTAAGTTTATTAATTAAAAATACTAAGTGAATAAACCTAATATCTTTAACAGTCGATAAATAAATGTTTAAAAACTAATGAAATTCAAGATTCGCTACGAAATTTTCTGAAATTTAATTTAGAACGGAAAATAGATAATAACATTAATAAATTCATGAAAATTGAAGTATTATAGTTAGTTTAAGAAACAATACTCCATTGTCTTCCAGTCATTTGAAGTAATTTAATTTGTTAATTATAAAACATTCTTTTAGCATATGTATTTCTGTTTCAAATCGCATAATTGCTGTTTAAATTTAACCAGAAATTAAAACGAAAAACATTTTTTTTCAAATATTTGAGACATGAATCCGCTAGAAAAAAAAAGAAAAAATCTCGAATACGCCAATAAATATACAATTCAACAGTCGATTTTTATGAATAAGTCAAGCAGTTTCGTTTTCAGTTTCGACAGTGTATAGATTTGAATTTTGATTGTAGCATGTATAATTAAACTTATTTTAAAAAAAAAATATAAGCAGGATTAGATAAACGGATGATACTAATAGGATTTGACTGAAAACATTGATATACTGTTGGATTCTATACTGTGTTGATAAGATACTATAAAAGCAGAAACCATGCTATCACAAACAGAAGCTATAAAAAAGGAAAATTACAGCAGCCATTAACCTTTTTATGAAAGAAAACAAATAACAAACATAATTAGTCAGCTGAAGCAGCTATTTGCTGCCTCTATTATTACGTTTTACACATTCAACCCATTAGAAGATATCAGGTGGGAAATGCCCAGTAAAGGTTGCTCTGTTGAGCCTGCTTCAAATGCATTGCCAAAGCATAGTATTCACCTGTCAACAATCAATGGGTCATAGAAATCATCCATTATGCTCAAAAGCAATTATTAATAGGAAAAAGGCTGCGTAACACTTTAGATTTTCATCACCATTACCCATTAATCCAGTTTGTCTGAATTTAATAACGGACCAGTTTGAATTTGTAAATTGATTTCTTATAGTAGGATGCAATATTTAGGTATTTGCCCTCTCCCCTTTACAAGCCCAAGTTGCACTCTCACTTATAAACCTATATATAAATAGCAGATTGCTATATTGACTCCTAAACAATAAAGAGAGTCTAAAAATTAAGACCAAACTACGAGCGATGATACCGATTAAATCCTTAGCCTAATGAACAGCTGTGACTGCGAACAATTAAGATGGAAAGTTGATTCAAACCTCTAGAGTTCTAATCTGCTCCTGGTATTGAGACACCAATTGCTTTAAATGCTGCAACTCTTGGTTCTTAACCTCGTAATCAGCAGATCGTTCGTGCTGGATTCTAAAAGCATTTTTGAAAGAATTTTTCTCCTTAATCAATGCTTCGATTTGCTCTTTCAGCATCAAATTTTCCTGAAAATGAAAACATTATACACTAAGATACAAGCTGAAACGGGAAGAAACACTATGTATTTATTCCTAAATCACCATGTCCTAATATATAAGAACTCAGAGTGCAATCTTAGCATTATAATTCTTAGCTCAAAGTTCATTACTAAAAAAATTAGTCTTTTAATGAAACCAAACTACAGAGTATTGTAGAAAATTCAGCCACGATATACTTTGGATGTTTATTCAAAGAAGATCCACAGACTACATTGCAGTAAGTCTCAGCGTCTCTCCCGTGTTATCTTCACATCCAAGCAAACAGAAAACCAAGCCTTTTCCTACTACGTATTGCTACACGAACCAAATAATGTCATATTGCTCTATCATAAACAATTATATAGACAAACTGACCATTAAAAACCTTCTTAATGGTTTTGCCCCATAACTTTTCTTGACTCCCTCTACCTCTATAACAAACAAGACTAACCTATATTTGATCTAAATATCCTTCCTGGAGCTTCTTCATATCTTCTCCACATACACCCAAACCCCATTGGAGCAAAATTCTACTACCTTTTCTACTACAGGTACATACCCTCAGCTTTCTTTAATTTTGTCAAGTATGTCCATAAATCTAACACAGCACTCTCATCTACGATACGCTTGAGGTTATTTTCTTGTTGACTTGTTCGCAACCAACACTTATTCCTCAATACAAGCTGGTGAAACTAAAACACCATACACAGAATCATTACACAAAAACAACAAAGTAAAAATATTACAATGAAAGAATTAGGATGAACCATCCTCAGCTTAAGTCAACAAAAGAGTTCCTCCACAAACAAACCAATCTCACACAGACTCATATCACCCAACTGCCACTTCAGTTCAGCAATACCTGGGCAACAGCATACATCATACAATTGATCTGTTCCTCTAAATAGACATTCACTCCGTGACATGCAAAACATCAGAGTTTGGTCGATAACATGAATCTTGAATGGTTTTACAAGAGTAACCTTTTGAAGTGCATCAGTTGCCTCAGCCCTTGCTCTTTCACTGATTGATTTCTCTAGAACTTCTAGCATTCTAGCAGCACGGGCTCTTGCATCATCAACACTAGTAGCAACCATCATTTCCCTAACAAAAAAGTCAATCCATTCTGCTCCATCTGCAGGAAGGTGGTTGTTCAAAGTAGGCTGGTCCTCAGGAACAGAAGCATTTCCATTGTCTTCCAATTTACCTGAAGAGGTCTCAAAAAGGTCAATTCTGAATTTAAGTTTTTTTACAAAAAACTTTTTCGTAATTTATTCAACTCATATCATTATTTTTCCACAGCCCCTGTCCGGGCTAGGATAGAAGAGCAGTGCACCAGTACAATTAACAGAAAGCAATCAATTAACAGTTTAAAATCCTATCGATGTAAAAGGAGAATTTTCTCATAAAGGTTTTAAGCATTCATTCGCAAACATCAACCAACCATACCTGCAACCAAATTAACAACATCCGATCCTTCCGAATTTTCATTTCCATCTGTATTTCCCAAGCAAAGCTCGTTCAGCCTCTTGATGGCAGCATCAATATCATTTCCACATTCCTGAAGAGCCCTCTCAAGAACCTGAAAGGTAAAATAACAACCAATAAGATATATTAGGAAGAGAATCATCTATATCAATCATGCAATTTTCGGAAAACACCAACCGAACACATCATAGATTGGACCGGTCAGCCAAAAGTCAAATCCCGGCTTGACAACCTACGTCGTCGCGTCGTCGTCGACCGACTATTTACTATGACCACTCCCCCGTCACATTAACAATTGAGAGGCACCAAGACCTCAAATAGTCAGTCTGCGTTGGGCCTTGAGGTCCAATTATGGCATTCTAGGGCCCAACTATGATCCTTCTAGCCCCAATTACGACATTCTAGGCCCAACTATGATACTTCTAGCCCCAATTACTACACTCTAGGGCCCAACTATAATACTTCTAGCCCCAATCACGGTATTCCAGGCCAAACTGATATTCTATACCGCCCATGGCACCTACTTGATGCACAGTTAGTATTACCTCTTCCTCTCCTCGCACGTGACAACATTGATGACACCCCAGAAAAGGGGAAACATGGTAAATGAGTAAGGATACTCCCAAAACTCAAGAGAGAAAAATGAGGGGCATTTCCACAAAAAGAAGCAAAGTAGCTCAAATGAGGGACGTTTGGACAAATCTTTTTGTCGATAACCTCAAACCAGTCAATCGGATATTGATTGACATGTTCGTTAGATACGTATTACCAATCCAAGATAGTAGACCTCTTGAGTTCATACATACTGAACTTCAGGACTACCTGCCGACTTCATTCTCAAGTATGAAAATAAATCAAGGACAGAAACTCCCTCTCTCGATTCAAGCCAAATTTACACACTAATTATTTTGCAGCACAAAAGAAAAAGGGAAAGCACAACCAAACACGGTAACTGATAACAACAATATGATAAACTACAATTCTAACCTTGCAACTAAACTATAAACTACCAAGTTTAAAAGATTAGTAAAACCGTAAAGTGTAACCGTAAGTGGATTCAAAGTCACGTAAAAGTAAAACTGAGAAAGAAAAGAATAGATACCAGGTCGTCCATGTGCGGAAAGAGCGGGCGAAGTTGGTCGATGAGAGAGAGGGGAGGGAAGCGAATCGGTGAAGAGGAACAACGGAGCCTCTTGGAGAGTGGTGGAGAAGGAGGAAGCTCTTCGAAGAAAGATCTCTTGCTTCCGCACACAGCAGCAGACATCGTTCTTCAACGCTGACACCACCAATTTCAAACAATCCTTTCACGATCTCCTCCAATTCAATCCCAACGAACTGGGGTTAGGGTTTCGGAAGAACGAGAGTTATCGGAATCGAAGGGGTTTTCGTGAGGGTTAGGTTCTGCGCTGTTCCAGGAGGAGGAAAAGTGTGGAAACTTGAGAATTATTTATAGTGCTATGCCACAAAGGAAAACGGAACTCTCCACGTGCTTGCCAGCGCGTCGGGTACCAGCGTTTCCTTTGTCGGAAATTCTCCCTGGAAAAACCAAAACCTTTAAAATTCTATATGTTCTAACCTCAAAAATTAAGATGATATCATTTCATTAATATATATGATTTAAATTTAAATGTATGTTATTTATTATTATATTTTTAATTATTAACCTTTTAAGTCAAGCCAAAACGGTCTTATTATATTTGTAAGTTTGTTTCGGACTAATTATTTAAATCATTTTTTAATTATTATCACAAATCTTGTTAGTTAGGAGCATCAATGTTGTTTTTAAAATTTGTACTATCTATCTAACAGTTCGTATTGTTGTGATTTTATGAATATTAAAGGTTTACCTTATCAGCTTCAATTTCCTTTTCCGAAAAAATGATGAACATGGTAACTTCTTTAAAAGTATTTTGAAGTTTTTTTAATATTCTATAAACATATAAAAATTAAAAAGATTAAATATTGAATTATTTCATTTAAATAAAAACAATAATATTAATATAATAAATAAAATTATTAATTATATATATATATATATATATCTTTTTATCTTTTTATCCAATTAACTTTATTCTTTAATTTTATTATTATTCTTTTCTTTCTTAATCGATTCTTTCACTTTACATCATCACATGTACTATATCATGATAAGGAAGAAAATAAAGAATGATTTGTATCCTATCGTAGATGATGTTGATATAATTGTATTTCCCTCGAAAGTTTTGAAAAAAAGAATAATCTTTACTTTGATTATAAGCTCAATCCAATGCCAATGTTTTTTATGATGATCATCTTCATACTACCCTTTCATCCATCCAGATCGACCATCCTAATTGTCCACCAAGCCGTTTATTCAGATCGTCCATCAAGGTCGTTCTCTTTAAAGGTAGAATTTCTCTACCCATATAGTAATAGACCCGCACGACTTGAACAAGGAGCAGGAAGAGGGAATAACATAATTTGGATTAAGGAGGACCATTAGGGAATCTATTTGGCCTTCAAAATAACTTGAAGTATTTGAAGTAAGGGATCTCAATCCTATACCCGAACTACTAAGTACCCACCCGCAGAGCTTAAACAAAAAATAGGAAGAGTGAAAAACATAACTTTAATTAACAAGGACCATTAGGGAGTCCATCTTATCTTCAAGAGAGTTTGAGATGCTTTGAGTAAGAGACCTCAATCTCATATCCGAAACAAACATCATTTACCAACTTAAAAGTAGATGGTTGCAGAAGCTACTCGGGAACAAGAAAAGATTGGTAGAACAAAGAGAATGCTGTAAGACATGTTGCAACACTTGTTGATGAACCTGTCCAAGAGCTTGGTTTTGAAACATTTTGGACATATAGAAGTTTAGATGGTGAAAGAAACAACACTAGAAGAAGTTCTGTTGCACATAGTCATGGTTTAAAATTTGTTAAAAATCGTTTTCCAAACTTGTTGATTCCGAAAAGTTCTATCAAATTACACATGCAGCAAACATACCCAAGCCAATCTAAAAAAGGGCTTCGAGTGTTGACTTGAAAATTGCAACAATAGCAAAAAAACACGAAGCATTCTTTCTCAGCGGATGTTCTAATTCTTTTTCTTCTGAGATGTAGTCTAAACTATCTTTAGCCTCTGAAGTTCCAGCAGCAGCAAGACGACTTCTGAACATGTCACTGTTCTCTAAATCAGAAAATTTATCCTTAGACTCTCCCTTGAGTAGTTCTACCACATCAAGCATGGATGGTCTCTTCTCAGGTAGATCCTGAGCACAAATAAGAGCAACTAAAACAACTCTTTTAAGCTCTTCCTTCACATAGTTACCATTTAGTCTTGGATCAGCAATTTTATTAAATTTCTTCTCACAAACCAATGGCAATGCCCAATCAACTATCGATCTCCTCACAGTGGAATCAAGCATTTCGGTTGGTCTTATGCCACTAGCGAGTTCTAGAAGAAGAACACCAAAACTGTACACATCACAACTCTCGTTTGCTTTACCTAACATAGCATATTCTGGTGCAAGGTAGCCACGAGTTCCCATAACTTTTGTAGTCACATGTGTTGCCCCATCAGGGATCAACTTAGCAAACCCAAAATCAGCAACCCTGGCCTTGAAATTAGAATCTAGCAACACATTGCTTGATTTAATATCCCTGTGGATGATACGTGGTGTTGCTTGGTGGTGAAGGTACCTGAAAGTAATAAGATTTATGGATAATAAACGATAGTGGAAGAAGTTCATAAGAAAGGTGAGGTTAGTACTTACGCAATTCCTTCAGCGGAACCAATTGCGATATTCATCCGACGATTCCAATCCAGAGAGCATTCGAATGAATGATGTCCGTGAAGATGAGAGTGGAGACTCAGATTTTGCATATATTCATACACAATTAACCGTTCCTGTCCTTCTGCACAGTAGCCACGAAGACTGAGAAGATTCTGGTGTCGTATTCTTGCCAAGATTTCAAGTTCAACCGTAAATGTTTCAGTTATGTTGCTCTGAAACTTCAAACTTTTCACCGCAATCTGAAATGGCAAGATTTTTTAAACATATTACAGTAGATTCATTCTCAAGGGCTAGGTAAAAGGTTTTGAACAGAGGTTTTTGCACCAATAACCCCAGAAACTTTGGATCATATTCTTTAGAAATCACGTCACTAGATAAATCAAAATCCTTGAAATCTAAATGAAAATCCATTAAGGAAGGTAAATCAACTTCACTCACTTGATTAATATACAACCATTTGCCATTTTAGTTCAATGGAACTGCTAGGAATAAAAATGAATAATTGAATATTGTAATTTTTATCATACATCAAGGTATCATATTAATTGGTTGGAAGACTCATCATTACCAGTTGTCAAGTACGACTGAAAAAGATATAGGAAATTTCTTGAGATGTTTCAAACTATCAAAGCAGACCCCACAGAGCCGTTAAGAATGTGAATTTGTCAACACAATCGATGATGTGAAATGGTTAATGAACTCTGTGTGAATTTGTTGACACCATACTCTAAAAAAGCCTTGAGGTATTGGGTTTGCGGACTTATATGTTTCTCAATGTGTCCTTTTTAGATAATGTGAGACTTTCTTATCGTCACCCCATTTGTGGCTAAAATAAGCAAGAACAACCATAGAATATAAGACACAAAATGCAGCAGATTTGATACGACATTTCAACAACAATAGTAACTATAAGTAAATAAATAAAATTTAAAGCATACTCATACTTGCGATCCATCCCATAGTTGGCCCCAGTACACACTGCCAAAGCCTCCTTCTCC
>NW_025908638.1:0-58661 GCF_018835915.1 Vigna umbellata
ACCTCGAATAATATGAGCACTGTGCTGTCAAGTATACGTTCTTTTTCTTATTTAGGGACACTTTTCAAGTACTCAATTCTCTTGTAGCTATCAATTCTTTACATAACACTTGATGCTCTCAGAAATTCCAATTCTATATTACTAACATATACGAACAGTCGATGCTCTTAATTTTTTCAACCCTCGAACCAACACTTAAGGCTCTTTCAATTATTCAATAACATTCCTCAATCATTCAATAACATCCCTCGATTATTCAAATAACACCTCTGAAGCTATATCGGCTCCCCTTCCACGGGCTATGTACAGGCCAACGTGATGCATCAACTCCTGCAGCATAGAAACAATAATAAATTCATAAATAAGCATTGAAAAAAATACACCCATCTTATCAGAAATGTCTATTTGAATTTTTTTAATTTATCATGTAAAATCAGCATGACAATTGCTTGCAATTTGACAAGACCCAAACCATGTTATTGCTCACACAAGTTATTCTGGAAAAAGTACCAGAGCTCATAACTAGAGGTTATTGCAAAGTGTTCATTGTCATATATTAACAGAGAACGGATACATTTTTCCCAGCATAAGTCGGCATTCCTAGATATAATATATTTACGTCCTTATTGTCAGATGAGTTTCCATCGAGATTCTGTTCAATATTCTACTTCCAGGCTATTGAGATTATGTTTATCATCTCTGCAATACAAGTCAGCTCTGAAAAATAATTTCAGTGCAAGGTCGACACTAATCATAGCCAGCACTAGAAAGAATAGCTGAATTGTCTTCTGACTGAGTGCAGATGTTTAGGTAATTAAGATATAAATATAGGGCAAAGAAACATTAAAAAAAAATGAAGTATTCCAGCAAAAGCCAACTTCAATTTGACCAAATACCTGTGGATGAGATATGAAAGCCTTGTTAGTTTTGGCAACATGTAATGGCAAATCATAAGTAGCACAAGCTTGGGAAGACACTATCACATTTTCCAGAGGAGAGAGGAAACCACGGTTTCTTGCAGACAAGACAGAAGAAACAAAATCCAGCACACATATATCAGTGCATATCCCAGCAACCAAAATCTGCAACAAGAAAAACCCAGACCCTTAGAACCTCAACAAAAATCTCATGAACTAATGAAAATAATATCCAAAATATGTCAACCTATGGCAAGAAGAAGTCTAGACAGTTTTCATATATAGGAAAAAAAATGTTTTATTTTAACACAGCAACAGTGTAAGAGATTTTAATATGCTGATTTAGAGCAAAGTTTAATCCTTTCAAATTTCCATTTGAGTTTTGGCCCCAGCTATAAATTTTGGGGTTTTAGTCCCTATAGTTTTATCTATTTAGCTATGATCCGTATCAGTAAGTAATAATTTGTATATTTTCATAATGTGAGTTTTAATCCTATAATTTTCTTTCTGTATATTAAAAGTAAATTGTCCAGATATTTTATTAAGAATCGGTCGAGTATTTTAACTTAGTAAGATATTGGTTACTTATACATAACTAGAAAGTAAAAACTACAACACCATAACCAACCCTAACATCGAAACAGGTCTTAGACCACCGTTTCAAAAGTGAAGAGTCTCTTGTGCAACATTAGTTACTCCAATAACTGAGCACTTTTCTGCTTAAAATTTATACAGTAACAGATACTCAATTTCAAAGGAAAGGCTTACTTGTTTTATCTCATTATTTTTCACCCAATCAATGAAGACATTTGAACCATCTTTCTCAGTTGACCCAAGGAATCCATCAATGCAGTCTTTTTGCCTGAGTGTTGCATTGGGGTCGTTTTCCAACCACAGGAGATCTATAAATTCAGAGGAAACCAAACCAAAAAGCTAATAAGCACATATCCACTAAACAACCCAATATTGATAACGAACTCAAACCACATTACAGGTGAAAACTAAATAAGGTAGCGTGTAGCACACTAACAGGACAAGGCAGAAAGTTCTCCTTGTTCCTTTCTGTTTGTTTCAACCGATAAACCATGTCACCTTTTAAACATTCCATTCCAACACGTCTGTACCAAAAAACTAGGTACAACTACAACAACAATCTGATATAAAGAGTCATACATGACTTTTAAAGCAAATACCATACAAGTAAACTTTCCCATTACAATTGCACGATAGTACAAAAGAAGTACTCGAAGTAGATTTTAAATAAATTCTAAAGGAAATTACCAGGAACGAGTTTTTCTTCGTTTGATCCTATAATACAGTGTGGTGGATAAGGGGGTTCGGGTTGGTCGGGTTGATGGCAATCAAGGAAAGCAAAAATCGGCCATTTTCTCTCAGAGAACGCTTTGGAAAGCCTCACAGATTCCTCCACCATATGAGAAATTCGCTCATCCGGTTGTTTCGGCGCCTTCGCAACACCAAAAGTGGCAAAACCGAAATTGCGCCACACAATAATATTATAAACAAAACGAAAAAATGTAATAATAATTAATTACATAGCAAGTAAGTACATGAAAAAATGCCGACGAAAGAGACAAAGGAGAATCCCTGTTCATTGAATGGTTTTACCAAGTTATTATAAGAAACGAAAAACAGAAGTATATATATATTTACCAAATTGCCAGCGCCAACGGTGCAGAAGCCATTGACAACATCGACGAGTACGAGGCCGGTTTTGATGTTTGGCGACAACGTGAAAGGTTGTTGGTTGACGGGGATCTCCTCTCTCAGGAGCTCCACAGTGTTGGAAGAAACCATGTTTCTGAAACCGTGTTTCTGAAACCGTGTTGTTTGAGCCAAGATTCTTACGGCGTTTGAGGATGAATTCAGACCTTGACCGAACCACATTATTATAAGGTTAGAATCTTAATTACATATTAATTATTAAATATAATAAAGTGGCCTCATCATTTTCTCGTGGGACTAGTGAACGAGGAGAGGACCAATTTGTTGGATGCCACTGCGTAAACTATTAGTTATCTTTTAATATTGAAAGAAACCAAATATTGCTTTATTCACCTCTCTTAAATAGTTATCCCGTGATAAAATAATGAGTATTAATAAATTTAGTTTAATACTGATATATTTTATAAACATTTTATATTAGTATATTAGTATATTTTATTAATGTCAAATGGGTAATTTAAATAATTTTTAATATGCAAAATATTTATTAAATAACATTACTTAAAAGAAACCGGTGCATAGATATCCTAGTAATGGATACCTCTAATTGGAACCACTAGTAGATGAAGCGGGAATGTGCTTTGTATCTCTTATGGTATATGTTATTGACACCAGTATTATTTACAAAAATAAATTTACTTAAATTGGAGACTACGTTGGATAGGAGTGGTAGAACGGACCAATCTGGTCTCCTTAAATCCTACTTGATTTTAATATTTTAATATGTAAAAAACAAATTAGGCTGATTTAATGGATTAATTTTGGGTTAAATATGTTTTTAGTCCTTAAACTATTGGTCGTTTCTGGTTTTCGTCCCTCTTTCAAAGTAAGGTACAATTTGGTCCTCATTCTTTTAGTCCTCGAAAACTAACACTGTTTAAAAATTTGGTCCTCATTTAGCAACAAAATGAGGACTAAAACCAAAGTTCTGAGGGACTAAAACGAACGTTTCGAAAAGAAAGAAGACCAAATTGTACCTTACTGTCGCAACCGGAATCGCGACGGGACGACGATCCAAAAAAGATACGAGTTTTGAAAAGAGATTTGGAGTCGCCACCATAGTTTATTTTGGAAAACTAAAACGGAAAAACCATAAAACGATAAGACCAGTCCGCGAAAACCAGATTCTGGTTCGGAGTCGGTTACGTGTAAGGGAAGGTATATTGCACCCTACAACGACCTGCCCTAAAAGCAGATTACCTTTAACTAAATAACGATCGCTAATTTGATGTGGGGGGTTTCAAAATGTTTAACATCCCTAAATAAAATTCTAAATAATCACAATATATTTTTTGTAGTTTTTCGAGCCCCCGACAAGGATGACCTTGCTCCTCGTATTCTCATCAAAACTGATGGAAATCAGGTTTACGTAGTTCTTTTAGAACTGCTTTGGAAATTGGTTTGAAATTGTTTAAAAATTTTGTTTGGAAAATGATTATGTGATAAATTTGGATTTTTTGGGAAAGTGAACCTTACAAGGCTACCTTGCTCCTACGTTCTCCACTTTTGATGGAGAATCAAAGCATCACGTAGTTCTGGGTACAATGACATTGTTGTTTAAAATTGTTGACTGTTTTTGGGTTTTTTTGTAACAGATTTTATACCTTTTTTTGTATTTTGTTTAAGAAGAAGAGAAAAGGTTGTTTAGCCAACGGACGATTCGTGCGATCACACACATGTGTCATAAACCTTTCAAACAATATTTTTTGGTTTAATTTTACTTAAGGAAAAGAAGGTTTTTTTAGGGCACAGGACGATGCGTGCGATCACACATGTGCCTACAACCTTTAAAAAACATATTTTTGTAATTTTAAGTAAGAAAGGAACAAGTTGTTTAGCACAGGACGATGCGTGCGATCAACTTTGCCTAACTTTTAAAAACATTTTTTTTGTAATTTCAATTAAGAAAGAGAACAGGTTTCAAGGCCCGACGTGTCGTGCGATCCACACATGTCGCCTAAACCCTTAAAACGTATTTTTGTAATTTTAATTAAGAAAGAGAAAGGTTTTCAGCAGCACAAGGGACGATGCGTGCGATCACAACCATGTCCTAAACCCCTTAAACGTATTTTTTGTAATTTAACATTAAGAAAGAGAAAAAGGGTTTTAGCACAAGGAAACGATGCGTGCGTCACACATTGCCCTAAAACTTTAAAAAACGTATTTTTGATAAATTCCTTTTATTTTTTTAAATTGTAAATATTGCATTCATTAAACCTCTCTCTTTTAAAGGATAAGTAAATTGTACTGAAGGTAGATAGACGATAAAATAATATAATAAAATAAAATACAAAGAATCAACTAAAATAATGAATAGATCGCCAAATAATGAAATATATAAAAGAAATAAGAAAAACAAACAAATAAAAATAACGAGCGTTGGGGGTAATTATGAACGGACGTTGAGAAAAATAGCCCTGACGACGAGCGTTCGTGGGTGAAGATAACGAGCGGACGTTTAGAACAGGAGATGGAGGACGGCACTCGTTGGTGGAAGTCTGACGAACGTACGTTGAGAAAAGGAGCCTGGATGACGAGCGTTCGTTGGTGGAGATAACGAGCGGACGTTTAGAACAGGAGAGTGTGATGACTAGCGCTCGTTGGGGAAATGTCGAACGGACGCTGGAAAGGAGGCTTAAGACGAGCGGTCGTTTTGGACTCGAGTTCATTGGGCGATGAACGAACGTGCTAGGAAGGGGCTGAATGACGCGTGCTTGTTGGACGAGCGTTCGTTGGGCGATGATGAACGATGCTTTGGAAATGGGCTGAATGACGAGCGCTCGTTGGGACACGTTCGTTGGGCGATGACGAATGGAATGCTGTGAATGGGCGTGAATGACGAGCGCTCGTTTGGAACGAGCGTCGTTGGGCATTGGCGAACGGACGCTTGAAAAGAGGCTGAATGACGAACGCTCGTTGGGGACGAGCGTTCGTTATGAATTGGCGAACGGACACTGTGGAGTAACGGGCTAAATGACGAAACGCTCATTGGGGAACGACGTGTCGTTGATATTGGCGAACGGACGCTGGGAAAGAGGCTGAATGACGAACATCTGTTGGGGCCGAGCGTTCTGTTGATGATTGGCGAACGGACCCTGGGAAAGAGCCTAAATGACGAACGCCGTTGGGGACGAGCGTTCCGTTATGAATGGCGAACGGACGCTGTGGAAAATAGGCTGAAAGAACGAGCGCTCGTTGTGGACGAGCGTTTCGTTTGGGATTGGTCACCCAAACGGTCCGTCCAAGAAGTTGACGGACGGACGTTCGGATAGGGGGTAGATGACGACACGTTCGAAAAAGGCCGAAAAAACGTGCGTTTATTGATGGCTTGGCCACCGGTGGTTTTCTAACCTAGAAATTTCCCCCTAGGGGTTCTCTGACTCTACACTCAATGCTTGCTCCCTCCATCGTAGACCCAGGTCTCTCTCTTCTCTGACCAGGACGCTCAGGGCTGGGATTGCCCTCCTGAACACCTCGCGCCATTACGATCTTCCACCAGCCACCGCGCCACCACTTCCACCCGTTCTCGGTGTCGGCGGCGACCCCAAGCCCACCGAACCACGGCGTTCTCCTCCCCTTCTCTCCTCTCGCACTAGCCTAGGGTTGGGCTTTTCACCTGGGCACCTCCCTGCCCCCACCGCCGCCTCTTGCCAGACCGGCCACCGTCGCCTCTAGCTGGCAGCGCGCTTCTTCAACCGGCGCCGCCAGTGTCACTTCCTCCCTCCCTCTTGGTTTTCTATTGTGCTGGCTGCTATTCACTGTTCCAAATCTGATTTTGCATGGAATTGGTTTAGAACAGAACTTGAAGACTGTGGAAAATCAGCTCGTGTGCTCCTGTCTTTGAAAAGGGGAAACCGAAAATGGATTTCTATAGCTTCATTATGCATGTGGAATGTGTTTGTGTGCGTATGATATGAATGTGAATGCAAGAGTGTTGTCCGCTCTGGTTGTTGGGTCATAAAAATGATGAGTGAATTTGAGAAATGGGATTGCTTGGAGAGTAGAAACACGATCAGAGAGTGGAGAATCAAAGGGGGTTTGATGGAACTTGCGAGGAGAGACAAAGGTTGGGAGTAGGGAATGTGTGAAGATGTTAAGGGTAGGATGAGGCTTGGGGTGGTGAAACAGAGAATAATGGAAGGGAGGTTATTGAGTGGCGGACGATATCGGAGGTTTTTTAGAATCGAAGACCAACATGAATTAATACATTGGTGATGATGGAGAAAACGCGGACAGATCTCACACAACAATGCATTATCAAGGACAACATCCAGTATGAAGTCATAATCATCCAAGCTTCTGACTATACGAGTGAGCAAGTCTACTTCTCTTTGGAGCTCCACTGTTGTCTTAGCTCCGCTAATCCGATGCCTCCTCCCCGACGTGCACTGAAGCGTTCCCCGGAAACAACCAAACTCACCGTGCATTTCTCACTGTTCCCCTTTTTTTTTTTACTGTTGAATTATTTGTGATTCTGTTGGATAAGTTGCAATTAGATGAAGATGAATCAAGGTTCGTCTATGGTTTGAAGAATAACGTTGGCAAATGAAGGATAATCGTGATGGCTAGTGCGAGTAATGATGGTCTCTGTTTTTTGGTGGTTTTTTATGGTTCCTAGTGAATGGCCGGTGGGGTAGTAGAGAATGTATGATAGATGATGAAGGGCTTGAGTTGAGTGGTTACGGGTGAGAGGGTCCAAAGGTGAGGTTTTTTATGGTTACAGTGGCAGGGCTAGGAAAAAAATGATTGACATGAAGATGATGGTGTTAGGAGATGGAGAAAAAAATGTTCAGAGTGATATGCGTGAGGGAGAAAGGACGATGTGGGGTAAGCCTACTGGAGAGACGGACATTCGTGGACAAAACATGGTAAGGAAGACGGCGGCTTTTCCCTCACGCCTGGACTAGAGATGAGCCTCATCCTTTTTTGGAGATCAGAGGTGTAGTGGACTGATGGGTTTTCTAGCTTTGAGTGTGCTGAAGAAGATGAAAGGGAAAATGTAAGATGCACTTGATGATGAGGAAGGGGCGCTTCTCTATGCCATTGAATAGAGGAATCCCGAGTTGTGTGTGTGGTGATGGAGGAAAATAGAGAAAAGGGTCTGAGGTCAATGGTGGTATCTGTTGGAGAGAGATTGGGAGTGAAAAGGGAAATGGTTGGTTGGAGTGGTTACGGACGAGGTAGCAAACGGTGCGTCCTGTCAGTGTGCGTGGTGCTGCCTCCCCCCGCTCTGTAGTCCCTTACCTGCATCAAACCAGTTTGTCTGTCCCCTCACCCTTACACCATACACGCGATAAACACTTTATTTTATTTTTTTATTATTATTTTTTCACTAAAGACAATGGTACGTTTCCAAGCCTTTTCCTTTTCATTTTTTTTTTAAAACTATGTAATTCAAATACCATATTAATTAATATAGAACAAAACTAAAATTCAAAAATCAAAGTAAACACAACGTTAAAACAATCGAAATTAATGAAGGAAAGTCACATAAACTCCGAATGGCATACAAACCAGAACTAAGAATAACAATAAAGACAAGGATGACATACATGACACATGTACATGACAACGAGTAAATATAACAATATCAAGACAATAGAATACGATGATCCCAAAAACCAATCCGGACGAATTTTGGTATTGACAGAAAACTGCCCCTCTTTACTTATTTTTACTATGATATATCTACACACTTTTGGTAATATTATCTAGTAAAAGTAAGTAACGAGGGGCAGCTCGTCAATACCCATTTCGTCCGGATTGGTTTTGGCTTCCATCGTATTCTATTAGTCTTATATTCTATTTATTTACTCGTTTTCATTTACATTGTCATTTTCATTCCTTTTCTTTTATTTTATTCTTATTTTCTTTTAGTATTCAATGTTATTTTATTTTAACTTTTCCTTCATAATTTCTATTTTTTAACTTGTTTTACTTTTATTTTTCATTTTAGTTTTTTCTAATATAATTAATATGGTTAATTTGAATACATAGTTTTAAAAAAATGAAAGGAAAAGGCTGAACGTACCATTTTGTCTTTAGGTGAAAAATAATATAAAAAATAAATAAATTGTTTTATCGCGGTATGTGTTTAAAGGGGGAGGGGACAGAAAACGGTTTTTATGCAGGTAAAGGACTATAGATCGGGGGGAGCAGCACACCACACTGACAGACGCCCCTGTTTTTGCTCCCCTCGTCGTAACACTCCCAACCACCATTTCCCTTTCACTCCAATTCCTCATCTCCAACAGGATCCACCATTGACCTCAGACCCTTTTCTCTATTTTCCTCATCACCACCACACACAACGCGGGATTCCTCTATTCAAATGGCATAGAGAAGCGCCTCCTCATCATCAGTGCATCTTCATTTTCCCTTTCATCTTCCTTCAGCACACTCAAGCTAAAAACCCCTCATCCACTACACCTCTGATCTCCAAAAAAGATAGGCTCATTCTTCGTCCAGGCGTGCGGGAGAAAGCCGCCTCTTCCTTCTCCATTTTTTTGTTCCACCATTTCCGTCTCTCCAGTAGCTACCCCCACTCGTCCTTTCCTCCCTCACGCATATCACTTGAACATTTTTTCTCCATTGCCTCCAACCCCATCCTTTTCATTCACTCATTTTTTCAGCCCCTGCCCACTGTAACCGAAAAAACTCACCTTGACCAACTCTCAACGCCGTACCACCTCAACTCAACTCCTTCATCATCTATCATACACTTCTCATACTACCCCCTGCATTCACTAGGAACCATCAAACCACCAAAAACCGAGACCATCATACTCGCACTAGCATATGATTCATCCTTCATTTTTGCCAACGTATTCTTCCAAACCATAGACGAACCTTGATTCCATCTTCATCTAATTGCAACCTTCATCCAACAGAATCACAAATAATTCAACAGTAAAAAAAAAAGGGGAACAGTGAGAAGCACGGTGAGTTTGGTTGTTTCCGGGAACGCTTCAGTCACGTCGGAGGAGGAGGCATCGGATAGCGAGCTAACGCACCCAGGGAGCCTCCAGAGGTAAGTATACTTGCTCACTCGTATAGTCATAAGTCTTTGGTGGAATTATGCTTCAATACTGGAGTTGTTCCATTGATACTGCATTGTTGGGTGAATGTCCGCGTTGCTCTCCATCATCATCCAATGTATATTACTGTTGTCTTCGATCTAAAACTCCGATATCGTCCGCCACTCACTACTCCCCTTCCATTCATTCCTCTGTTTTCACCACCACAGCCTCATCCTACCCTTAACCATCTTCACCATTTCCCTACTCCAACCTTTGTCTCCCTCCCTCGCAAGCTTCCATCAACCCCTTTGATTCGCCCCTTCTTCTGATCGTGTTTCTCTCATCCAAGCAATCCATTTCTCAACTTCACTCATCATTTTTCTCAGGACCCAATCAATACTCGAGCAGGACAACTCTTCTTCACGATTCATACTCCTCACGCAACACAAACACCTTCCAATGCCTAATGAAGCTTAGAATCCCATTTTCGGTTGTTCCCTGTTCAAATACTGGATCAACACGAGCTCTGATTTTTCCACTCTTCAACGTTTCTGTCTCAACCAATTCCATGCAAAATCAGATTTGAACCATGAATATCAGCAATAAAAAACCAGACGGAGAGGGAGGAAAGTGACACGGGCGGCGCCGGTGAAGAAGCGCGCTCCAGCTAGAGCTACGGTGGCCGGCTCTGGCAGAGGCGGCGGCAGGAGGTGCCCAAGGTGGAAAAGCCTCAACCCTAGGCTAGTGCGAGAAAGAAGGGTAAGAGACTCCGTTGTTCCGGTGGTGCTTGGGGTCGCCGCCCGACACCGAGACGGGTGGGAAGGTGGTGGCGCGGTGGCTGGTTGAAGAAGTATGGCGCAGGTGGTTCAAGGGGGCAATCCCGCCCTAGCTTTTCCTGGTCGAGAGAGGAATAGACTGGGTCCTCGTGGAGGTAAGGAAAAAAAAAAAAAAAAAAAAAAAAAAAAAAAAAGCAGCATTGAGTGTAGAGTCAGAGAACCCCTCGGGGAAATCTAGGTTAGAACCACCGGTGGGCAAGCCCATATAACGTCACGTTTTTCGGCTTTTTCGACGTTCGTCATCTACCCCCTATCCGAACGTCCGTCCGTCAACTTCTTGGACGGACCGTTTGGGTGACCATATCCCCAAGAACGCTCGTCCCAACAGAGTCGCTCGTCTTTCAGCCTCTTTTCCCAGCGTCCGTTCCCAATTCATCAACGAAACCTCGTCCCCAACGAGCGTTCGTCCATTTACTCTTTTTCCCGGGTCCGTTCAGCCAATTCCATCAACGAACGCTCGTCCCCAACGAGCGTTCGTCACTTTCAGCCTCTTTTCCCAGCGTCCGTTCGCCAATTCATCACGAACGCTCGTCCCCAACGAGGTTCTCATTTAGCCCGTCTCCCAGTGTCCGTTCGACAATGCATCACGAACCTCGTACCCCAACTAGCGTTCGTCATTCAGCCTCTTTTCCAAGCGTCCGTTCGCCAATGCCCAACGAACGCTCGTTCCAAACGAGCGCTCGTCATTCAGCCCATTTCCCAGCATCCATTCGTCATCGCCCAACGAACGCTCGTCCCAACGAGCGCTCGTCATTCAGCCCATTTCCAAGCATCCGTTCATCATCGCCCAACGAACGCTCGTCCCAACAAGCACTCGTCATTCAGCCCCTTTCCCTAGCATCCGTTCGTCATCGCCCAATGGAACGCTCCGTCCCAAACGAACGCTCGTCTTAGCCTCCTTTCCCACGTCCGTTCGACATTTCCACCAACGAGCGCTCGTCATCACTCTCCTGTTCTAAACGTCCGCTCGTTATCTCCACCAACGAGCGCTCGTCATCCAGGCTCCTTTTCACAACGTACGTTCGTCAGCTTCCACCAACGAGTGCTCGTCCTCCACTCTCCTGTTCTAAACGTCCGCTCGTTAATCTTCACCCACGAACGCTCGTCGTCCAGGCTATTTTCTCAACGTCCGTTCATGATTCCCCCCAACGCTCGTTATTTTTATTTGTTTGTTTTTCTTATTTCATTTTATTCTATTTCATTTATTTGGCCTATCTTATATTTTTTTTTTTTCTTTATTTTATTTATTTCTTTTGATTTTTTATTTGATTTATTATTTTATTTCTTCTATCTACTCATTCTACATATTTACTTATACTAAAATATATGTTTATAATGCATATTTACAATTTACTCAAGGAATTTATCACAATACGTTTAAATTTAGGCACATGTGTGATCGCACTCATCGTCCTTGTTCTAAAAACCTTTCGCTCTTAATTAAAAATTAAAAAAATACGTTTTAGGGTTTAGGCACATGGTGATCGCACGCATCGTCCTTGTGGCTGAAAACCTTTTCTCTTTCAATTAAAATTACAAAAAATCGTTTTTTAGGTTTAGGCACATGTGTATCGCACGCATCGTCCTGTGCTGAAAACCTTTTTCTCTTTCTTAATTGAAATTACAAAAAATGTTTTTAAAAGTTAGGCACATGGTGATCGCACGCAACTCCTTGTGCTAAAACCTTTCGCATTCTAATTAAAATTACAAAAATATGTTTTTAAAGGTTTAGGCACATGTGTGATCGCACGCATCGTCCTTGTGCTAAAAACCTTTTCTTTCTTAAGTAAAATTACCACAAAATATGTTTTAAAGGTTATGCCATGTGTGATCGCACGCATCGTCCTTGTTCTAACACCCTTTTCTCTTTCTTAAACAAATACAGAAAGTATAAAATCTTCAAAAAACCCATAAAACTCAACATTTTAAACAACAATAGTCTTTGCTACCCATAACTCGTGATGCTTGCATTCTCCATCAAAAGTGGAGATACGTAGGAGCAAGGCTAGCCCTTGTCAGGTTCACTTTCCCAAAAATCCAAATTTATCCATAATCATTTCCAAACAAAATTTTCTAAACAATTTTCAAACCAATTTTTCAAAGCAGGTTGCTAAAAGAACTACGTCACCTGATTTCTCATTTTGATGAGAATACGTCGAGCAAGGTCAATCCTTGTCGGGCTCGAAAACTAAAAACTATATTTTGATTATTTAGAATTTTATTTTCAGGGATAGTTAAACATTTTGAAAACACATCAAATTGCGTATTTAGTTTTTTCAGGTCCTGCCTTTAGGGCCGGCGTTGGGTAGTGTGCTAATACTTCCCTACACGTACCGACTCCCGAACCCAGAATCTGGTTTTCGCGGACTGTGTCTTATCGTTTTTATGGTTTTTCCGTAGTTTTCCAAAATAAACTATGGTGGCGACTCCAAATCTCTTTTCAAAACTCGTATCTTTTTTGGATCGTCGTCCCGTCGCGATTCCGGTTGCGACAGTAAGGTACAATTTGGTCTTCTTTCTTTTCGAAACGTTCGTTTTAGTCCCTCAGAACTTTGGTTTTAGTCCTCATTTTGTTGCTAAATGAGGACCAAATTTTTAAACAGTGTTAGTTTTCGAGGACTAAAAGAATGAGGACCAAATTGTACCTTACTTTGAAAGAGGGACGAAAACCAGAAACGACCAATAGTTTAAGGACTAAAAACATATTTAACCCAAAATTAATCCATTAAATCAGCCTAATTTGTTTTTTACATATTAAAATATTAAAATCAAGTAGGATTTAAGGAGACCAGATTGGTCCGTTCTACCACTCCTATCCAACGTAGTCTCCAATTTAAGTAAATTTATTTTTGTAAATAATACTGGTGTCAATAACATATACCATAAGAGATACAAAGCACATTCCCGCTTCATCTACTAGTGGTTCCAATTAGAGGTATCCATTACTAGGATATCTATGCACCGGTTTCTTTTAAGTAATGTTATTTAATAAATATTTTGCATATTAAAAATTATTTAAATTACCCATTTGACATTAATAAAATATACTAATATACTAATATAAAATGTTTATAAAATATATCAGTATTAAACTAAATTTATTAATACTCATTATTTTATCACGGGATAACTATTTAAGAGAGGTGAATAAAGCAATATTTGGTTTCTTTCAATATTAAAAGATAACTAATAGTTTACGCAGTGGCATCCAACAAATTGGTCCTCTCCTCGTTCACTAGTCCCACGAGAAAATGATGAGGCCACTTTATTATATTTAATAATTAATATGTAATTAAGATTCTAACCTTATAATAATGTGGTTCGGTCAAGGTCTGAATTCATCCTCAAACGCCGTAAGAATCTTGGCTCAAACAACACGGTTTCAGAAACACGGTTTCAGAAACATGGTTTCTTCCAACACTGTGGAGCTCCTGAGAGAGGAGATCCCCGTCAACCAACAACCTTTCACGTTGTCGCCAAACATCAAAACCGGCCTCGTACTCGTCGATGTTGTCAATGGCTTCTGCACCGTTGGCGCTGGCAATTTGGTAAATATATATATACTTCTGTTTTTCGTTTCTTATAATAACTTGGTAAAACCATTCAATGAACAGGGATTCTCCTTTGTCTCTTTCGTCGGCATTTTTTCATGTACTTACTTGCTATGTAATTAATTATTATTACATTTTTTCGTTTTGTTTATAATATTATTGTGTGGCGCAATTTCGGTTTTGCCACTTTTGGTGTTGCGAAGGCGCCGAAACAACCGGATGAGCGAATTTCTCATATGGTGGAGGAATCTGTGAGGCTTTCCAAAGCGTTCTCTGAGAGAAAATGGCCGATTTTTGCTTTCCTTGATTGCCATCAACCCGACCAACCCGAACCCCCTTATCCACCACACTGTATTATAGGATCAAACGAAGAAAAACTCGTTCCTGGTAATTTCCTTTAGAATTTATTTAAAATCTACTTCGAGTACTTCTTTTGTACTATCGTGCAATTGTAATGGGAAAGTTTACTTGTATGGTATTTGCTTTAAAAGTCATGTATGACTCTTTATATCAGATTGTTGTTGTAGTTGTACCTAGTTTTTTGGTACAGACGTGTTGGAATGGAATGTTTAAAAGGTGACATGGTTTATCGGTTGAAACAAACAGAAAGGAACAAGGAGAACTTTCTGCCTTGTCCTGTTAGTGTGCTACACGCTACCTTATTTAGTTTTCACCTGTAATGTGGTTTGAGTTCGTTATCAATATTGGGTTGTTTAGTGGATATGTGCTTATTAGCTTTTTGGTTTGGTTTCCTCTGAATTTATAGATCTCCTGTGGTTGGAAAACGACCCCAATGCAACACTCAGGCAAAAAGACTGCATTGATGGATTCCTTGGGTCAACTGAGAAAGATGGTTCAAATGTCTTCATTGATTGGGTGAAAAATAATGAGATAAAACAAGTAAGCCTTTCCTTTGAAATTGAGTATCTGTTACTGTATAAATTTTAAGCAGAAAAGTGCTCAGTTATTGGAGTAACTAATGTTGCACAAGAGACTCTTCACTTTTGAAACAGGTGGTCTAAGACCTGTTTCGATGTTAGGGTTGGTTATGGTGTTGTAGTTTTTACTTTCTAGTTATGTATAAGTAACCAATATCTTACTAAGTTAAAATACTCGACCGATTCTTAATAAAATATCTGGACAATTTACTTTTAATATACAGAAAGAAAATTATAGGATTAAAACTCACATTATGAAAATATACAAATTATTACTTACTGATACGGATCATAGCTAAATAGATAAAACTATAGGGACTAAAACCCCAAAATTTATAGCTGGGGCCAAAACTCAAATGGAAATTTGAAAGGATTAAACTTTGCTCTAAATCAGCATATTAAAATCTCTTACACTGTTGCTGTGTTAAAATAAAACATTTTTTTTCCTATATATGAAAACTGTCTAGACTTCTTCTTGCCATAGGTTGACATATTTTGGATATTATTTTCATTAGTTCATGAGATTTTTGTTGAGGTTCTAAGGGTCTGGGTTTTTCTTGTTGCAGATTTTGGTTGCTGGGATATGCACTGATATATGTGTGCTGGATTTTGTTTCTTCTGTCTTGTCTGCAAGAAACCGTGGTTTCCTCTCTCCTCTGGAAAATGTGATAGTGTCTTCCCAAGCTTGTGCTACTTATGATTTGCCATTACATGTTGCCAAAACTAACAAGGCTTTCATATCTCATCCACAGGTATTTGGTCAAATTGAAGTTGGCTTTTGCTGGAATACTTCATTTTTTTTTAATGTTTCTTTGCCCTATATTTATATCTTAATTACCTAAACATCTGCACTCAGTCAGAAGACAATTCAGCTATTCTTTCTAGTGCTGGCTATGATTAGTGTCGACCTTGCACTGAAATTATTTTTCAGAGCTGACTTGTATTGCAGAGATGATAAACATAATCTCAATAGCCTGGAAGTAGAATATTGAACAGAATCTCGATGGAAACTCATCTGACAATAAGGACGTAAATATATTATATCTAGGAATGCCGACTTATGCTGGGAAAAATGTATCCGTTCTCTGTTAATATATGACAATGAACACTTTGCAATAACCTCTAGTTATGAGCTCTGGTACTTTTTCCAGAATAACTTGTGTGAGCAATAACATGGTTTGGGTCTTGTCAAATTGCAAGCAATTGTCATGCTGATTTTACATGATAAATTAAAAAAATTCAAATAGACATTTCTGATAAGATGGGTGTATTTTTTTCAATGCTTATTTATGAATTTATTATTGTTTCTATGCTGCAGGAGTTGATGCATCACGTTGGCCTGTACATAGCCCGTGGAAGGGGAGCCGATATAGCTTCAGAGGTGTTATTTGAATAATCGAGGGATGTTATTGAATGATTGAGGAATGTTATTGAATAATTGAAAGAGCCTTAAGTGTTGGTTCGAGGGTTGAAAAAATTAAGAGCATCGACTGTTCGTATATGTTAGTAATATAGAATTGGAATTTCTGAGAGCATCAAGTGTTATGTAAAGAATTGATAGCTACAAGAGAATTGAGTACTTGAAAAGTGTCCCTAAATAAGAAAAAGAACGTATACTTGACAGCACAGTGCTCATATTATTCGAGTTTCTGTTTAGATTTCATTAGATTTGGTTTTGAATAACAAGTTATGATTGGGATAACTATGGAGTACATGAATTAACTGATTCAAGACGCTTCTAGCTTGTCTAATAGTTTTGAATGAATTATAGATACACGGTTATGTTGAATATCGGAAAGAAAATTTTAACACCCGAAATGATTTCGTTTGGCTTAGGATTGTCTTCCATAAAGATTACAACTGTGTTTTCACATGATAGACATGAATGGCATGGACACTTGAAATAATCTTATCTTTTAATTTTACATTAAAAAACGTATTACAGCATGAAAAAAATAATTATTGTTTACAAAACGTTTGCTTCTAACTTGTGCTTCACTCGTACTTAATTTTTAACATTCCTCGCATGCGACCTGAGTTGTTGACATGAACTCCGCTGAAGAATCTGCATTGCTGATGGAACAAGCTATACAATGAAAATATGTTTATATTGTGATGTAGAGAAATTATAATTACGTGATTAACTCTTTATTTTGTCTTTAGAGTAAATTGAAATCTCTTAAACTATTTTTAAAAATAACTTGATTCATATATATTGTGGAGCAAATAAAACAAATCCACTCCAAAACCATCTAAAATGTAACACACCATAAGATGCTACTAAATTCCTTCGTAAAATTAATGAATTTAAAAAACTTTTAATTCACAACTTTTATAACATAGTTAAAGCGTATATAACACTTAATGAAAATAAATATATTTATTCAATCCTTCAAAATAAATTCCAACTTCAAATATCCATAATAACTTGTAATAATAAATATAAAAAGTTTCAAAACACATAGTTCAATTTATTATGAAATATGAAAAACCCTCTCTTTCCACTAAGATCCAGTACTCCTCGTTACTCTAGACCTGCATTAATACATGCTCTCATATAAAATATGATCGTAGTCACATATGCAAACACGCAAGGGTGAGCTAATCATAATCAAAACATTAACTTTCAATAAAATGGAAACAAATAAGATACTATCTCACCCAATATATTACAACCAACATTATATCTTATATTCATTCACAAACTTGGTTATCTTACAACAAAAATTACATCTTCCCATGTCGTCTCAGTGTTAGATATCAACAACATCAAAATCCTCACATGTAGCTTACCACCCAAACTAGTTCATCTCTAAAGTCAAACTAACTTTTCCTTCCTACTCCCCTAGAGTATGGGGACAAAGTCTACTTTGAACTACTCTTCCCTAAGTATTTTGTGGAAGTCCAACATCATAGAGTTTTGTTGAGTCAACCATTCTCCACCACTCTCCTGGATATTTTACAAGGTGAAATCTATATAGTCAGCCCAAGCTTACACCTAGAGCCTTCCATAGCCCCTCACTTCTTCCTAAAACCTACACTTCTAATGTAATAATAATAGATTACCCAATTTCATCTTATTCAATCATCCACATATATTACAATCACATAAAAAAACATTGCATAGATTAAACCATTTAGACAATGCTCAACCCCTCTAACTTAGCGCACAACTGCACCTAAATTAACAAATTTATTATCAAAAATATAAAAACAAGTGTCTGTGGCATATATCTCTAACTATAGACCTTCAATCAGTGATCCCACAGATCAAACTAAAGAACTATGTGTTAGAGACCAATTATCAAATTTTCAGTTTGATCCAACGGTTAACGAAACGAAAAACTCAATTTTTATCAAAGTTGTCCAAAAGTTGTAAAAAATACTATAATAAAAAAGAAGTCAGGAAAGATTTGTAGAAGATAGACAAAAGAAAAAACAAGAAATAAACGAAGTCTAGAAAATAACATTATTGAATTGAAGTATTAATAAATCCTAGTTTATATATGTTAGTATTCATTATCACTTATTACAATACAAAGTTTCCTTTTTTTTCCTCATAATTCTTGCAAAAACTCATCTTTTTACAACATTATCAATTGAAGCTAACAATCTTCAATTAGTTGTCAAAAGTGTTGTATTAGTTCTTATTTGTACTACCTAATTATCATAATTAACTAACTTATGTGAAACATGTTTAAACATGAAGAGAAAATACATTAACAATGTTTTCACACTATTCAACTTAAGTGTTACAAACACTACTGCAAAAATAACGTATAACGTCACGCATTCAACGTCCAACCACTGAATAACTAACGTTAAAAGTGACTAGTGACATTTTTGTAAATAAATACAATTATTAAACGTCGTTTAGATTTGTAATTCGACGTCAATTTGAAGGTTAATTTTCGTTTTTCGTTTTGAAGAACTTATTTGTTGAACTTGTTTGTTTTTTTTGAACTTGTTTGTTGCTTTTGTTTGGTTGAACCTGTTAGCTGTAGTTGTTTGATTGAACTTGTTTGTTATTGTTTGTTGTTGATACTACACTACACGTTCACAGTTCGTGTTTTATAAAATATAAAAAAATTGAAATTTGTTGTTTTTCTGCTTTTCAAGTCTCGTAGAATTGTAAGAGAGGATCACAGTTAATTAAAAAAAACAAAAAAATTGATTAACGTTGAATATTGACAAAATTCGACGTTAATTTGATTAACGTCGATTTGTTCTATGTTCGATGTCAATTTAATGTCTCCTGATATAACGTCGATCTCGAATTCGACGTGAAAGGCCAAAAATATTTGACGTTTTACGCTATTTTTGTACTAGTGAAAGATTGCTTAAGATAGGTTAGTCTTAGTAAAAGCTAAGAGATTAGACATTTTATTATCTTACACTAGGTAGAGAGCCAAATGGGCTTGGACCTAAGTTGATTTGAATGAGCTTGAGTTTAGGTAGAGTTGAGTTGACTCAGGTAAAGACCGAATGAAGTTGACCACATCTCATTCAAGTCAAGTTAGTCCGAGCCTTGATTGAGCAAAGTCTGGTCGATCTAGGTTGAATTGGACTCAAGTGGAATGAAGATAGGTTGGGCCAAGTTAATCCAAGTCAAGTTGGATCCACGTTGGCTAGTATATCATTTCGAAATCATGTCAAATAAAGTTTGGTTGGTCTCACATAAGGTCGATTAGGTCTATTCCATGTTAGATCTAAGGTAATTGACAAAATATATTAATTTATATTAAATCCAATTTAAATTGGATTGAACAAATATAAATGAAAATGATAGTTAAGATGGATTTGAATATTAAATCCAATCTATTTTATTAGATCTCAATGGGAATCTAAATCCTACTTGAACAACCCCGGTAAATAAGTGAAGAAAATCCTTATCCTTTATAAAATTAAGTTATATGTAAGTCACTTTGTAACTCAAATTATAGCATATAAGTTTTATTTATTTTATCTTCCTTTTCCCCGTATTCTTATAAATAGGTTTGATTAAATTTCAATTTATTCCTTTTATGTCTCGTTGATATAAATCACAATGTCCCATTGATATCATTGCAGATTGCTTTAATGCTTCCAGTTTTGATGCGACTTTTTCAGCTCTATCATTTGTGTGGTAGTTTTTTTCAGCTTAATTATACATCTGCAAATCACCATTAGTGAAGTGAAGGTTTTTTTAGCAAAAAGGGAAGGTGTCACCGCGCTTTCTGAGGGAACCAATCGAATTTGATTATTCATCGTTATGCAACTGTAGCTGTAACTTTTTTCATATTTATCTGATGCAGTATACTTATTTTTATTCTATTTTTCCTGAAAAGAATTAACAGAAGTCCTTGTGTGATATCAATAAAAAAGTTATGAGAATCATACTTCACACTAAAAGCCTTTAGCTTCCTTTACAAGATTTATTCATAGAAAATTTGGTACTTGGAACACAATATTTCTAACGAAGTATAAGGAGTGATTAATACATATATGATGAAAAGGGCACAAAATACAAAGGACAAACTGGAGTCTACACTTGATAACCTTTCTGCCTATTTATAGACAAGCACAATATTGATTGCTTCCTTTTAAGTAAAAAAGACAATTTCCAATCTCAATACACTCTATCTAACGAAACCAATATAGGAATTTTGTCGAAGATAATAGGAGTTGAAGACGTGTGATACAAATATTTACATATGGCTTTATCCTTTATGAGCACGGTATTTCCTATTCATTCCAGGGGTCATGCAGGAGAAGATTGATTGTTTTTGTTTCTTTGGTTTGACACCAAAGATAAATGACCTCAGAGGAACTGAGTTTGAATCTGTAGTTCTCTGGGTTTTCTTAGAACTAGAGAGTCCAAATTTCTCATTCATCTTTGCAAGAGCCTTCTCACCATCAAGTTGGAGAGTTGTTACTATATCTAGACCTGCTTGAAGTTCATCAGCAACTCTGTTGTTCTCTTGTTTCATGTTCAAAACCTCACCTTGGAACTTGGCTGCTTGATAGCTGGTGAACTTGAAGTCGTCATCTTCAGCACTTGCTTTCAGTGCCGCCGTTATCTCTTCTTGGATTTCACACAGAGACGAGAATCTACATTGAAGTTCTTCCTTCAACAGAGCACTGTTTTCCAACCACGCTGCTAGTTCATTTAGAATCTCTGCAAGGTGTTTATAAATCGGTTTTGCATCTGTTTTCAAAGAATATTTTGCACTACTACTTCCTTCTGATGATTTCCATTTGTCCTCAATTCTTGTTACCTCCTTCAGCAAATCTTTTATAGTGGTCTCAAATCTCGGAATCACGGTAAAAGAAGTACTGAAATTTAACCAGAAATTTATGTTCTCCCCTAGAATATCGTCAATGCTCGCCCGGAACTTCTCTTCAATGGCCGATGTCGTAGTATCAGGTTCTGCAGCTTTCAAATATTCCTCAATGTCATTTTTCTCTATTACAGGCTGCACTGAAGTTAACTCTACCAAATCCCCCTTTCCCTCCAAGCCTTTCTGTAGAACACCTAGTTTCTGACGTAGGAGTCTAATTTCTTCGTCTTTCAAGGCATTTGCAGTCTTCAGTTCTTTCAACTGCAAAGATGACTCAAAGAGGGCATCTTGATTTTTCTTCTCTATTTCTGCCAGTCTCATCTTCATCTCATCGTAATTTTGGAGCGCGTTAGTATATTCTGACAGCAAAGCTTTTTCCCTATCCCGCATTCCATTCAACAATTCCTGCCAATCAGGTTCATCTTCTTTTGACATTCCTTGCTCCTGGGAATGACCCTGGATGACCTGATCTTCAGAAGTAGTTTTCAAAGCATCTGTTGATTTTGTAATATCACTGTGGCTAGAATCTGAGGACTTCTCTCTTTCTTTCAACTCTCTTTGTGATTTGTCTTCCACTGGTTTTTCATCTTTCATTTCTAGTGAATTGGTGACCTTAACATCATTTTCATGTGAACTTGTGACCTTAGGATTGTCATCTGGAATTACACTGTCTTTTACCACTTCAGTAACCTTGAGCTCCTCGTCTGTATTTACAGGGTGAATTACACTGTCTTTTTCCGCTGCAGCATCCTTGAGCTCCTTATCTGAATTTACAGTATGAATTAAACTGTCTTTTACCACTTCACCAACCTTGAGTTCCTTGTCTGAATTTACAGTATGAATTACACTGTCTTCTGCCACTTCAGCAACTTTGAGCTCCTTATCTGAATTTACAGTATGAATTACATTGTCTTTTACCACTTCAGCAACCTTGGACTTCTTATCTGAAGTTGCTGTATGATCTACCACAGCAGTGGCCTTATTTGCCTTGTTTGACTTTTCATCATTCAACAACTCACTATCTTGATTCAATGCATCTTGTCATTTTAGACCATGTTCAGATTCAGCTTCTCTTGATGAATTCCTTTCGGGTAGCGATATTTCACTGACCACATCTGGTTTCACCTTTTGGACTTTCTCCGAGATTTGATCAAGATTACAATGTGCCTCAGTGAAATGGGTTCGGAGGTTGCTATTCTGGTCTGCAACAATTTGGTTTAGATCTTGTACCCCACGCAACTTCTCATTCATGTCACTTAGTTGCTCGTTCAATTTAGCTTTATCATTGATCAAACTTTCCTTATCACTTTCTAGAGTTCGAACTACGGAATTAAGTTCATCTGTTTCTACTTTTAACCTTGTTACGAGAGCTGTCTGGGAAGAAACTGCTGTTTCTAAGCTGACAACTTTGTTAACAAGTGAATCAATCTTTTCTGCCATATCTTGCACGGTGAGAGTTGAATAAGATCCAGCCTCAAAATGCTCTTTTATTTTCTCCTGCAATACCTGCATCTCCTGTTTCTGCTGATTCAATTTTTCCACCTCTTCATCAAAGCCCGTTGTTCCTACTATTTCTTTTACATCTCTTCTGGCCCTTGGCCCTTTGGAAGTGGTTTGATCGTAATTGCATTCGTTCATCAGAGAACTTAACTTATCCCTCACTTCCTTTACCCTTTTAGACTCAACTTTGGCCTCGTTAAGTGATATAGACTGTTTCACTTCCAAGTTTGACAATGTGTCTTGGCATGCCTTAAGTGCTGCTGCCGCCATCAAACACCGGGCTTCCTCGTCATCAATAGCAATACCTTCGCCAAGTTCATCTTGCAAACTGGACACTTTCTCTTGTAATGCCTTGATCTGGTTCTCAGTATCCCAGTACTTGGCAATGGCATTGTCATAAGTACTCTTCACAAACTCTTTCACAGTTTGTAACGACAGAATCTCCTTCTGCAGCTTGTCCATCTCTTGAAGTGCCGCCTTTCTGCTCAATCCAGATTTTGGAACTTTTGGAGCTGCAGCTGCGGTGGCTGCCTTCTTTGTATTGAGTTTCTTCGTGGCTGCTGTTATGACAGTTTTTAAATCTCTAAGTGGAGGCTTTGGAACCTTTGGAACATTTGGAACATTTGGTTTGTACCCTTCTCCCATTTTTCTCGGAGTTTTTGGTCTGGGTGAATCATCATCGTCCTCATCCATATATGGGACTTGATCTGGGCACACAGAAGCAATGGTGTTGTTGGCATTTTGCAACTCTGTTGAAATGTGATCATACCTATCTGCTAAAGAACGGTATGCCCTGAATGATTCTTCCACAAAGCTTATCAGTTCCGGTCTCCTTTTGTAATACATTTCTGCTCTCTTCGCAAAGGAATCTCCCTCTTCCTCTAGGAGCTTCAACACAGCGTGCACCTTTTCCTCCATATCTGCAGTTTTCTTGTAATTTTTATTTTCAAAAGCAAATAGGATGTATAAATTTCTCTATAAGCCTTCTAAACAGAAAAACACAGAAGAAAAAATACAATAAACTTCTCCTAGAACTATAACTTATATAAGTGAGATTTGTTGATCACACAATGGCATTTAATCCCTTGCATGTTGCGAATTATGGAAAGAAAATTTAAATATAACATGCTAAAACACATCCATCAGCAAGTTCTCAAATTACAATGGCTGCTACATTGGTCATATTATCAGTTGAATCTTCTGATTTTGCAGACTTATATATGTGCGCGTGAACAAAACATAATTTGAATGTTGAAATCAACAATTAACTAACATCCAAATCTTACATGTTCATTCGTTCATGACAAGTGAAAACAAAGCAGGCCATTTCAATCTCTCTCAAATGAATTTGCCACAAAATTTCCATGCTCAAGGTATCAAACCATGTGGCACAAACTAGCAAATAATGTGGAATTAAGATCAAACCCAGCAATTAAATTATATTATGAATTGAAAAGATTAAAAGCAATTGATTTTTGATTTGAATAGAAGGAAGATAATAAGAAAAAAATCTGACCGTGGAGGTTTTGCTCCATCCATTTTGATTGCTTTGTTCTGATGTGGCTAGCCCACCACCATGAATACGCGCTGCTTGCAGCTCTCTGCAACATGTTGGTTGTTTCTTCTTTCTATTCCTATTATCCCTTCCCACTTATAGTTGTTGATGTTGGGATGAAAAAAATGAGAATAGAAAACATGCAAACTTTTTGTCTATCCCTTTCTACTCTCTCTATGAGCCTAGAGAGGGAGAAGATATTTAATTTTCATGAGAAGACCAAGAGAAGAGAAAAAAAAATGAAAAAAAAGTTTGATTCAGAAATGAGAAACAGATTTTATGTTGTGAGAGAAAAGAGAGAACGTGGAACTAATAAGTTCTAATTATGGGATCATGGATGGCAGAAAACTTAGGCCGAACTTAATGTTCCAACCCTCCTTTTTTTTTTCAAAAAGCATAGCCAATCACCTGTTCCCACGTCTCACTCTCATGTTCATACAACGAAGCCACACCTACCATTTCTTTTTCCTAGCTTTTCTATAATCTTACTTTCTAAATTTTACTTTTCATTATTTTATCATGCAAAAAATATATTTAATTTATGAAAGAATAAAAATTATAACTCATGTATAAAGAAAAAAAAAGTAGATTGAATGAGACAAGCCCTTTCAAGTGTACATGAAATTAATAGGTTTGATTTGTTCGATCAAAGATAGTGTTTAATCCTGAAGTTGATCCTTAATTTATATTGCTTGAGGACTCAATTACACGAAACAAATTATCTAATTTATTTGAAAATTATGACTATAATTTGTTTATCCCATGTTTTAAAATAAAGTTTTGAATTACCTTGGAATTTAGAGTGATATAGATGTATTTTGTTTAGCCTGTAGAAAGGACAGCTTGGTAACTCAATTGTAAAATTCTATTACTTTTATTTTTATTTTTATCTTTTATATTTAAAATCAAAATAAAATATTTCAAACGCATAATATAATTTAAAACATGTTCTTTAAAACTATTTAAATAAATAAAATTCTTATCTCTTGTTCTTATTAAAAATGTAAATGATAGATTATGATATAACTTTCTAGTCATGGAAAAAAATTATCTCTAAATTATAACTTTTATTTTTTAAATCTTACTTTTTTTTTACTAAAGATTTTATCTACACTATTCTTATTTTAAAGAATCTTATATTATTTTATAAATTAGAATATTTGTTAGTGTATTAGTCAACATATGATAAATGTATCTCTTGTAATCTAATAAGTTATAACTTTTTTTAAGATTATATTTCATTAACTTCATTCTCATGCATTCATAATCATCTCAATTTCAAATTCATGTTAAAATCAAGTCACAAGTTTACTTAAATTCTATTCCTAGTGACTTTGAGTCTATGATAACTCATCAAAGTCCAATATATTAGATCATCAACAAGTGAAATCATGCATTAAGTTCAAGAGATTTAAGATTATTAATGAATAAAATTATATCCTTATATGCAAGCTTCATTCAGGTACTCAATTTTCATTTTAGGTTCAAAAGACATTTTCCAACTTCTTAAGAACCAATTATAAAGTTATGTGTGATCAAGTCACCACATTCATTAAACACACAGAAATCAAATACTAACATAGAAATAGAAATACATATATATTAACACCACAAAGTACACAAAAAATGAGTTTATTACATATAATCTCAACAACAAGTTTAAATCACCATGAAATGGAAACAAAAAAGAATATGCAAACACTCTTCCAAGGTTCTTAGCAGTTGTTCCACGCTCCAATTACGTCTCTCATTCACATCTCCATCTTCACTTCGTAACCCATCTTTTTTTTAACCCACAAAGAGAAAAAAATAACCATGGATGGAGATAGAGATCCATGAAGGAGAAGGGAGAGCCTCCAAAGGTCTCTCTCCCAAGGACCCTAGTGAAGCCAAGTGGAGAAAATGAGGAATTTGTCTAAACCCTCGCTAGAAGCATGAATAAATATCTTATGTTGACATGTCAGTTGCGTCATCGTCCAGTCATCTCAAACCCGTTGGACATCAGGGGCTCTTTATCAAATCAGCACCGCTAATTCTACAACATTAGGTATCGTTCAAAGCCAATTTTCACTATCCAATAATGGCTCTCTAGAGGCTACTGGTGCTCAACACACTATTCTCCTTAAGATCATTCTTTAGTTGTGCAATCATGCTTTTTGATCTAGTTTGTTATCTCCCACCATAATCGTTTCCTATTCACTTATTTCAAATACTCAAAAGAAATTAGAGGTAAAATAGGACAAAATAACTAAAACGTATCAAATACAAAACACGAAACAAAATTAAGAATTAAGCAAGATAAAAGATAAGAAAGAATTTATTTTATTCATAAAACTTAACATAAATAAAATAAAAATTAATGTAATTAGTGTTACACTCTTATGACATATATTATTCTTCTCACAAAAGAATTATTAACAAGTTTTAGTTTTGTTTTAAAAGCTTAGTAGCTTTTGGAGTAAACTAGCACATCATAGACTTGATGTAGCTGAACATGTGTCGAAAATGGGTCATTGGAAGCCTTTGGAACATGTCCACATCAAGGGAGGCTCCTAAACATTGAACTTGGACGATACTTAAGGGGAAGACTTCATTCCTTCCCCTTGCCATAAGAAGGTTCTAGGTCTTTTTTAGTTCATTGAACTTTAGCCTACTCCTCCACTTATAAAAGGAGAGGCAATCATTATGTAAAATTTAGAACTTTGTTGAATTTAATGTTACTTTACTAAATTTGCAAGTCTTCTCTTCCTTAATACTCACCTTATCAAATGTCTTCTTCTAGACCACTTCATACCTTCTTTTTCATGGTTGGCCTCACCTCCTAGAAGTACATTTACCAAGACCACACAACACCAACATCTTCATCTCTATTTGCTTCCACTATTATCATTGTTCATATGGAGTCCACCCTCTGAAGAAGCTTCATCAACCCACTTAGAATATCATCTTATGTTAAAGGAGCATCCTCAAAGCAATCTCCATCAAGTTATGTCAACATTAGTGATCATTGTCAGGTTTGATTGTGATTGGTGCAATGCAAACTAATTATATATATATATATATATATATATATATATATATATATAACACATCAATAAATGTGTTAGAGTCGTTATATTTTATTAACCAACTTTATGAAGTGATCTAATTAAGTAAATATGACTAAGGGCATATATGTCATGAAAGATATATTGTGTAGAGACCAACAATAATTTTAATTTGTTAAAGAAGACAAATTAAAATTATTGAAACTTAGGTAAAGTAATCGATAGAGGTTACATAAAAGAGTCATGATCCCCATCTCTGAGCACACTCATTATTCCTATTACACTCTCCCTATCCCCATCAGGAGAGAAAATCAAGAAGGAACCTAAGGTTCCGTTTTCTGTTCTAAAGACAATTGGGAACTACTATATTTTATAAGGGTCTATTGCTTATTAATTTTTGATTTGTGATTCATAAACCAACAAAAAAATATTTTTATATAGGTTAAAAAAATTATACTTGTTTTAAAACTAGTATAAAATCAAAGAATATAAAAAATGACTTTTTATACCGGTTTCACAATTGGTATAAAATGTCTATTTTTATACTTGTTCATTAACTAATCAGCATAAAAAGTTTGACATTCTATACCAGTTAACACTTCAATCGATATAATAAGTTTAATTTTTTACTAGTCATGTTCTCAACCGGTAAAGTGATTTTCTATATCCAATGCTACACTTTTACGCTTCAAACTCAAACATGAACTCAAACATGAACACTACTTGCATAATCGTTTTCCTCCTCTTACTTAGCATCATACTCATCCTATGGCTCGCCTACCACCCTTCTAATGTTTCACATTTGCCATCGCTGTTGCCTATTGTCTCATGAATCTTAAGAGCATTGTCTAGTAGATCTACTGTTTCATCAAGGTCTACTACATCTTGTTTCACACTAGATTCATTTGATGGTGTGTTAATGTTTATCCTTTCACATTTCCACTTGACCCTATAAAAAAAACAAAATCTAACATATGCATTACTTTTATCTAGCAAAAAAACAGGAAAAGAAAAACTAGTTGTCTAAATTGAATTCTATAAATTGTCTAGATTTTCAAAATCAAACTACAATCGCAACAAAAGTTAAAAATTTAAGTTCTTATATTTAAATTAAAGATAATTAAATAAAAATATAACACGGAAAAATCAACTCAATTAAATAATTAAAAAAAATTACACACCAAACAAACAATAGAAATTAAATCTATAAACATTTAAAATCTAATAACAACTCATTCATAAAACCTGCAAATTACTAACTAAAGAATCTTATAGAATTATTATAAAATACATTCTCACTATAGAAAACTACACAATATTGAATGTTCCAATTAAAAACCTTTATAATCAATACCAAAATTTTGAATGGAATAATTTTCATATTATCTCGTTCCAATTATCCTATAAATCAATTGAATACTATTATTAATAGTCATAAATAAGAAAATAAATCATTACTAAATAAATATGAAATACATATCATATATATTCTTACCGATTTTTAAAATAGTTAGTTAAAGATCCTACTCAAGTCATCAGATTTTCATTTTATCTCAAAATATACTTCCTAAATACCTTGTAAATTCATGTCTAATTTATTTTGTGTTTAACTTAAATTAGATTGATAAACTCAACTACACTAAATTTTGTGTTTCACACATATACGAAGTTACTAAATATAATCAATTTCCATTGATATGAATTTTATTTGCATTGAATTATCATTCACAAAACATGGAATTTCCATGCACAAGACTTTTCTTTTTCTATTTATCTAGTACCTCTCCATTCATCTCATCCTTAAATAGATTCGAAGCACCACTGTAACATGAAGGGAAAAAAAATTACTCAGACCCAAGAAAAGGATGAGTATGACACATTGTCTTATTAGAAAAATGATCAGCAAGAAAGCCTAAAACCAGAAAGATCAATGCTTAACATAATGCACATGATACATCACACGTAAATCCTTTTTAAGCAAAAGTGTTTGTCCTCATTACCAACATGTAAAGAAGTCAATCAACCCATAAAATAAAAAATAAATCATAATTATACTGTTGAAAGAGCATGTACTAAAAGCTCACCTGGAAAAGAAAATTCTTTGTATATGTTATTGATGACACTTAAAAGGGTTTTCTTTGAGACCCACCTCCTTGGAGCTAGCTGTATAATTAGGAATCAACACTGCAAAGCCATTACAATTATCATTGCTCATAAAGTGAGAGCCAAGAGGCTCCAACCACCCAATGGACTAATCTACATCATCGCATTCATAATCGCATCAGTCAACACAATGATCATTATTATGCACTCTTTTCACTTTAAACAGAATCACACTCATAAATAACAAAATGTCATAAATTTAAGGTGGTTTCATATTTTAAGTTCAATATTTACCAATACTTAATAAAAATCTTTTTTTTTCTTATAAAATACCAAATATTTGTACCATTTTCTACCAAAATCTACAAATCTTCCATACAATTTTTCTAATAAAATTTGAATATCTTTTTATATAATTTTTCTAACAAAAATTTTAAACATATTCATATAATGTTTATAACAAAAATTGCAAAGTACAAATTTTCTAGTAAAAATCACAAACTTTATTGTACAATTTTCTTCTATACACCTACAAAATTATTATGTAATGGTAAGAATACTTAAATTCACTTTTCATATTTATGCTATTTTTTTTCCTTCATAGGTAAGATATTGGTCAATATCCACTTATCTTTCTTACAAAAAATCTCACATACTCTCGAACAAACTTAACATTATTCTCTTCTAAACTCAATTCCATCATCCTCTTCCATAAACCCAAACCTTATTCCATCTTCAAAAGATAGAATAAGATTTAGACCACCAGTATTGTATAATTTCATTCTCAATTATGTCAACTCTATAATGTGTAATTGTTTCCATTCTATAAAAAAAATTTCTATTCACTTATACATTTTCAATTTCATTATTATGAATTCTCTAATCAAAGAATATATTTTATAACACAAACAAAATAAAAACAATAAAGATGTTAAATCTTGTCTTTGTCACAAAGTGCATGTGAGAGCATTCATTGAGAGACTGAGCCATTGGAACATCTCCCAAGTGATGTTAGATTCAAGCGTACTAAAAACAAAAATGTTTTTGACACGTTTATCCAGTAAAGTGGTAAAGTAACATTCATTGAGATATGAGATTATTAAAGCATCTACCAATGTTAGAGCATTCAATAAAAGACTGAGTCTTTGTCACGCTTACCCAATAAAACTAACAAGTCAAGTCCTATCAAATTCATAGTAAAGTCTAATCAAAATTGAATTGTTTAATGAGAAATTTCCAAACAGAGTTAGTACGTTTGTGATGGCTGATAATTCAATATTATAAAAGGATGGTGGTAGTATGTTTAAAACTTGTGAAGTTGTTTAGTAAAAGAAGTACAAACGTTTTTTCTTGAGAAGATGAATGCTTTCAATTCATTTAATGGTGATGTAGATTTTAAAGATAGAAGGTTTTCCTTTGTAGTTTTCCAAATGAGATTATTATATGCCATATTGGCCGATCATTAGATGGAAGTTTTCCCTTTGTAATTACTACCATTTTCACCGTAACAATATATTTTTGATCCATTCTGATGATCGTATAGGATTAATGTTATCTTCTATTTATCCTATCTTCATATCTTGTTATTTTTAATTAAAAATTTTTAACTATTAATTATTAATATTTTATCATCTTTTTAATTTTTTTGTTAATTAATTAATTTAAATTTTATCAATAAAAATAATTTTAAATTATAAAAAAACATTTACTCCAAATTTTCTTTCTTTTATAATGATTTATTATTGAATTATTTAAAAATATTAACGAATGTGTGCATGAATTAGAAAATAATTTAATTTCTACATAAATGTCGAAATCACTATTTGATATATTAAGAGGTATCAAGCTTTTTAATTCCGTTTATTTAAATTCAATTGGGACAAACATAGAACATTAGTGATTAATAATATTAAAAATTAGGGTGTTGCTCCCTCCACCTCCACAGCCTTCTCCCTCCACCTTCTCCCTCCACTTTCCCAATTATCTTTAATTTCAATTATATCCTTAAAGTTAAAATTTTTTATTTTTATTATTTTAATATTTTAATATTTTAATATTTTAATATTTAAATATAAACTAATATAAATATACATTATTAAAATACATTAAAAAGATATTCAAAAATAATAAATCAAAATATTAAAATATCTAATAAAATAATAATAGAAACATAAAATTAAAATAAAGCTTAAACGGATGACATCCTTCAACGGATGTCAACATCCGTTTAAGGCGAAACGGATCCGTTTCGCCTTAAACGGATGTTGACATCCGTTGAAGGATGTCATCCGTTTAGGCTTCGTTTTCATTTTACGTTTTAGGGTTAAAAGATTATTGGAAGGATTATTGGAAGGGTTTAGGGTTTAGGGTTTAGGATTATTGGAAGGATTATGACTACGTACCTGGAGAGGAACCACGACAAGCACATTACACCACAAACGCACTGCACCACGTACTGCACCGAAAGCAAGAGGAAGATTGCTTGATAATTCTTTTCACGATCACTGAGCTTTGCAGAAAAATATTTTACTCATACAAGGAACTACGTAGGTTATCAGTGAAATATGTTATAAATGAGTAAAATTAAAAAACAATAATTATAAAAATAAAATTTTACTGAGGGACAAAATAGTAAAGAGGAGGTGGAGGGAGAAGGCTGTGGTGGTGGAGGGAGCAACACGCTAAAAATTATAATAGTTTGGAAGAGGAGGAATGGGCCACTGTGCTGGCCCAAGACTGGTATCAGTTCTCTACAAAAAATATATGACTCTATATAGTTTCATGAGCATAAAAGAAAATTGGAAACTAAGGTAAAACCCTAACTACCTTCTCCAACGAGCCATTTACGTCGCTTCTCGAAGACACAAAACATAGGGTTTGTTGTGTTGTCGTGAAATATGGAGGGTGCTCGACGGCTACAGGGGCAGTCTATAGGAGTTTTCAATGAAGGAATTGGATTACTCCTTTTTCGTTGGTCGGCTCTTCGAGCTGCTGTCGAGAACGAATGGGGTGGCCGTGAGTCCCGCGTCAAAGCTGATCAACTTGTCGCCGATGTTCTCTCGTGGTTCACTCAATCCAAAGGTATATCAATTGACGCAACATAGGACAATTCAATTGTGTGGATCGAAAACTCTGTTTTCATTTTTGTTTTTTATATTGTGCCGGTTGATGTGTTCCAGAGCCACTTTACATTGATGACTTAGAAGACATACTGGATCAAGGTATGCTTTCTCTCAATGTGGAGGTCGAAGATGGCAGCGTTGAAGAGGTATACATTTTTTTTTTTAATTTGTTTGTTCTGTTAACCACTTGTTCTTATGTTTTTTATGATTACATAGGTGGCTGAAAAATTAATGGTTATGCATGAAGAATTCTTGGATGGAAATTTTAGTTCTTTCGAAAATCTCAGGAAAGCCAATGTCGAGCATCGTCCTCACACAACACAGGTACATTAGACACAGCATATGCATAATCAAATTTTATTATTTTTTTAATATCATAATTACAGGGTTCTATGATGGTTTATTTTGGGTATTTCAATTTCTATATGATGGGTATTATTCACAAACATCTAGTCATAACTGTTGTGTGCCTCAATGCAAAATGTCATCTAGTGCATCTATTCTTACCTATCTAACTACCTTTCAATTTCAAGTCTTGAAAACCTTGCTATAGTTACTGGAGCAGCCCCTAATTTTTTGTATTTATAGAGGCAGTTCTTGTATTTTTGTTTCATTCCTTTTTTTTCTTGCCTAATGACTTAGAAGTTTGAATAATGGGAAGTATTCAAAGAACGGAAATATGTCATGAATAATTATTATATTAGTCTATATTTGAAATATTTTGAAGTGTTAAATCTTGTGAAAATTGTGATTTTCTTTTAATCCCACAATTTTCTTCCCACCTTATAACCAGTTCCTAACCTCCTTTTTTAAGCTCCTCCTAAATAAATGTGAAGAGCTTTTTTATTGATCTCCCAAGGTGGACTGGGACTAGATTATGGAATTTTCAATTTGTTACATATGTTTACAGAGCATGTTTTTACTTGATTTGTACATATTTCTCCTTATATAGCCAAGAGGAAGATAAGACAATTGTTTCCTGGCTGTACATGAACTTCCACTTTCGTTGAATTTGAACGCAGTAATAATGTTAGACCTTTTTTTATGTTTTAGATTGTAAATGATGGAGAAGATGATAGTGAGGAAGATGGTGATGATGAAACCATGATTGTGGATGGTAACTCTTCAAGCAATACAGAGATTCTCAGATATTCAAACAATAATTCAGTTAATGAGCCCCGGACGAATGTTTCAGGCGAAGTAGATGATGGATGGGTTGTAGTTTCAAACAGAAGAAATAAGGGTAGAAAAAATTAGATAAAAGAATATTTAATTTTTTCTTTTCAAATTTTGTTTCAAGCATGGTAGTAGTCCTTGTACTTTTTGAGGTTTTGCAACATCTTGAGGTGTGTATTGTGTATCGGTTTTTTTTTGTACTCATTGAAAGTTGCATCATATCTTGCAGTTGGGTGATCCATTTATTCAGCGAAGTTGCCTCATTAACATATACTGAACAAGAGTATAAATGGTTATCACACAGTATAGAAGAATTGACAACGAATAACACTGTATGAGAGGTTAAGTTGTAGAGAAAAAAATATTATCATTATTTAATTTTCAATGGAGAATAAATATTTATCTCTTTATTTACAAAACCTTCCTCAAGAACTAGAGCAAGCACCAGCCCTCCTCATAAAAGATGAAAAACCCTTCCTTGTTAAAGTAATGGGGAATATGAGTTCAAATATTATAACTGTCACTGGTATGAAAGGAAATTTTGAAATGAATAATTAAAAGGACTAAAGTGCACTCTCACTTAAATGGATTTTATGTATTAATAATTGTTTGGTATTAAGAAAAATTAAGTTTAAAGGTTAATTTTAAAAAAATTCCAATCACTTATTAATTTAAAATATATGATTACTTCTGTAATTGATTTTGATTATAATATTATTATACAACCTATATTAGATGCATAATCAAATTTTCACAGCAACTAATGGTTTGCTTATTATTGTTAGGCCAAGGCACCACACATCACACTCACACTACACACACATAATGCCAAGACAACATATATACATACGAAGAGATTAAGGAGAGAAAACAAGAGGTAATTTTCTCATCAGCAATAAGGTTTATAAGCTGTCCTCGATGATAGTTAAGAAAACAGAAACAGTTATTAAAAGTTTGATTATTTACAACAATTATAATAACTTTTTTATATATAATTATCTTAATAATAATTCATAATTAGCTGGTTAAATTTAATCAATTAAAATTATTTAGAGTTATATTTTTGTTTTTATAACTGGACACTCGCCCTTCACTTCTTTCTCTGACCTATCTTATTTATTTCTCTTAGAATTCCTTTTAAAAACTACATACTTTTTTCACGGATCTACGCAAACTAATTTATGTAAAATAAAAATTGCATTATAAAACTAAAATCGTAATTTTAAATATGAGAATTTAGGTTAGTGTATGTAAGTCAAACTAATTACTGTATACCAAAAAACCATAAAAATGGACCAAAAATCAGACTAGTTTCTTAAAAGAGTATTCAAATAAATAAATAAATAAATAAAACATTATATTGAAGGAACTGTGAATAGTAAAAAGGGTGTGAATAGCAGTCCCCTTTATTTGACGTAACTAATGGGTCGAAAGCCCATCTACAGAAACCAAGTTTTACTCCAAACAAAATTAACATGGCGGAAACAAATTTTCAATTTTTAATCTACTAACTTTCAGTTTCAACGGCTAGTTTTTTCATTTCGAAAACGAAAGATCTCTCTCCAATTCCTTTCTGGTTTGGTTTTTATCTCACACGAAAAGCAGTTAGTGCACAGTAACGGTAACTTGCTATTGGTGTCTCTCTTTCTCTCCATTTCCATTTCACCATCTTCACTCCAACGCTGCACTTTCTTCTACACCTCAATCAAGCCAGGTCAGTTTCTGGGTTACGTACCATTCATCTTGAAACTGTTCCACTTAAAGACTGGGAAATCCTGAGAATTTTCTTTATGATTTTGAACTCCTTTGCCCGAAACCAGTGATTGCAAGTAACTTTTCATTTAAAAAAATGTACTAAATCAGATTATTTGCTAAGGTTAGCGGGGTACGAGGTTTGATTTTATGAAATGTACTGAAGTCTGTATGTCAATAATTTTCTGGCATTTTACTCCTTTTATATGGTAAATTGAACCATTTAGCCTTTGTGTAAGTAGTGCAATGTCTCTCAGTTAATGCTTGAATAATGTTACTTTTTTAAATTTCTGATTGTTTGGGAAATGCTTTTACAAAGAGGAGTGTCTCTTAGAGACCTGAAGTTAGATATTGTTCCAAATATGATTTTGATCATGATCCATAGTTATCCTAGGAATACTCCTAAATGCAATTTTAGGAAACTTTATCTAGATATGGTTCTTTTTGAAGTTCATTCGGCGAATTCTTTTGTTAAAACGCATTTTTTTTGAAGTTAATTTAAACATCTACAATTTAAATGAAATGTCAAGTTTGCGTTTTTACTTTAATCAATACCTCTTTTCTTTTCGTGGTTTTGGTGGGAACAAGAACACTTGATTTAATATGAACAGTGCTTGCAGACCAGGTTTGTCTTGAATGTCTTAAATGTGAAAAGAAATGGGCAAGGTTTACGAAGAGCTCGATGACGCAAAAGCAGAAATAGAGGAACTGAAGGCAGAACTTAGAGCTAAGACAGATTTACTTGAGAACTTGAAGAAATCCCATAATGCACAGATCAAACAGATACAGGAAGCAAAGTTCAAAGCTGAGAAGCTGGACCAAAAACTGCTTCAACAGGAAGATGAAATCTCTGAGGCAAAGCTAGAATGTGAAGATCTCAAAGGGAATTTGAATAGAAAGGAGACAATAATCAAACATCTCAGTGCTACAAATGATAAACTTCGAGCGGATTGTGATGACAAGTTGAAAAAGTTGGATGAAGAAAAAAGAGGGTTGCTGTTGGCCTTAGAGGAGGAAAATGAGAAGACACAGAACCAGGAACAACAGATTTATATGTGCAAACAAGATATTGAAAGACTGAAAGGTTGTCTTTTGGTTTCAAAGGACAAGTCTTTGGAATCAGAGAAAAAAAACAGAGTATCCAAAGAACTAAGAGAAAGAGATGACATGCTCCAGAAATTAGAGGAGGAAAGCAGGAAGGTGGAAGATCAATTAAAATGGAAGAAAGAACAGTTTAAGCATCTAGAAGAAGCACATGATAGACTTCGTCAGCAGTTTAAGTCTTGCAAGAAGGAGTGGGAGATGGAACAATCTACATTGATAGATGAGATTTCTTCACTTCAGACAAGGTTAGACTCTCAGACCAGAATATCAGAGGATTTACAACACCAGATACACTCTTGCCACCAAGCTCTTGCTCATGTAGAAAGCCAGAAAAAGCGGCTGGAAGTCGAAGTTTCTAATCTTAAGGTGGAGCTTGACGATGCTAGCAATAAGTACCTGGGTTCTAGGTTACAGCTAGATTGCTTAAACACTGACCGTGACGAAGATATTGCAGATTTGAGATATTTGCTAAAAACAAAAGAGGCGTATAATAAAGAGTCAAAATACAGAATTGATAAGCTAGAGCAAGAAAATCAAGAGCTGCGAATGTCTCTGAAAGAACTCCAGGAAGCTCAAATTCAAGAGGCAGGAGCTTCATATTCGCATTCAAAGTTGCGGTCCAGGCTCAGAAGTTTGGAACAAACTCATAGAGAGTGTTCCTCTTCTTTAAAGGCTAAAGAAGCTGAGTGGAACTTAAAGCTAAAACAGTTGACAGCAGACCTAAATACATGTCAATCTGAGTTGGAAACTAAAATTGAAGCAGTTGAAGGCCTCCAGATGGAACTAGAAAGGTCTCATTCTTTATCCATTGAGATGAAGTTATTGAATGAGGAGATGTCTGTGATGCTGTTAGTGTTGAAACAGGGAATTTCTGAGGCTCATTTGAAGCATGTTAGTGATAAGGATGAGATGGACCTCATCAACAAAGCGAGAGAAGAGGAGATTTTTCAACTGATGAAACAGTTGGAGATGAAAGACGCTGCTTTGATGAGTGCCCAGAAAAGCCTAAATGAAGAACGTGAGATAGCAGCATGTTTTAGAGAGGGTGAGTGTAATGCATTCAACAATGAACTACTGCAAAATGAGCTGGAGGAATCAACTATGAGTCAGCTGATTCTCAAAGAGAAGGTTTTGCATATGGAATGTAACTTTAAAGAACAGCTTAAAGAAATTCATGATGCTTTAGACAGTGTAATCCTTGAATTGGATGAGACAATATGTGAAAGAAATGAAGTGGAATTTGAATTGCAAATATGGAAGTCAATTGTTGAGCGCTTGAAGAATGAACTAGAAGAAAATCTTGTGGTGCGTAGAGAACTGGAAGCATCACTTCTTGTACAAGTAGACTTTGGCGAAAGCCTCAAGCAAGAGAAAGACAGCTTGGTTTATATGTTAGAAGAGAAAGAGAGGAGCCTAAATTATCAGCACCAACAAGTTGAGCTATTGGAACATGAACTAAGAGCGAGGGGAGAATCAGGAGAGTCCATTGAATCTGATAATGTCAGATATCTCCAGATGATAGCGGAAAAGGACAAGATTCTAGAAGAGCTCCAGAAAGAATTTGAAAAAACTTTGATTGAGAAAGGCACAATAGAAAGAACCTTTGAGGATGAGAAAAATAATGTTGTCCAGCTTATGAAAGGAAAAGACAAGAGAATGGATGAACTTATGCAGCAAGTGACTTCACTGGAGCAGCAGTTCACTGACTCGTTGACCACCTTTTCTTTACAGCTTTCTGAGAAACAGGCTGAAATTAATCTTGTCCGGGAAGCTTGTGACAAGATTACAGAGTCTCAGATTCTAGCTGCTCTTGAAATTGAAGAGAAGAAGTTGATGGTAGTGCAACTTGAGGATGACATTCGTGCTATACAGCAGAAACTGAAATTGCAGGAGGAAAACTGGACCCGATCAGAGCAACTTGCATTGGTTACTGAAGTAGAATTGCGTGCAAAACAAGCCAAAGTAATGGAGTTGAATGATGCTTTGCTTCAGAAACTCAAGATAGAGAATGGAAAGTTGCTTGAAAATGCTACGGGACTATCATCAGAAAGGGAAAGCTTGTCAGCTTTCATTCAGGGATTCAGTGACAAAATCAGTGCGTTCTCTGCTGAAGACACTCTATTAATGGACAGGTTGAGAAGCATGGTGCAGTCTTTTGAGAATGGTAGTCCAGTAATAGATTTGAAAACAGATGGTGGTTTCCATGTAAAGGAGAATATGTTTATTCAGTCTCCCACGAGGATGAAGAAACTTGAAGCCAACTCTGGTACTAGATCACCATTCAAGGAGCTAAATTTGTTAGAAGAGTAGGAATGTGTCCAGTCTTGTATTTTCAGCAAAAAAGGTCATCATGATCATTCTTTGCATGTGTCGTCAGTCTTGTATTTCCGACAAAAAGATCATGTAGTTACTTGACCATTCTTTGGATTGTATATGGCATTTATTTATTTGTATTTCATTCTTTGTTTACCTTTTTTTCCTCAATACTGATGTTTGTTACATAAGCATCTAGAAATTAAAATCAACAATATAAAAAAAAATGGATACTAAGGGGGAGAAACTCCATACCAATACTAAAGATATTAGCTGCAATTTATATTAGAAAAGAGTTTGTTGTATAATGGAGTTGGAGATCTAGAATATATATTATGATTGACTACTTGTATATTCAAAAAGTTAACTAGGATTATGTTTATATGAATTACTTCGTTCTTCTAATTTTATTTATTTTAGAGGCATTGGAGAAATTTACATAAATCACAGTATATGATTCGAACTATAGATCTATTCATATTTTGTACTTACATCTTCCAACACACAACTGTTCTCGGTCCCACTGGCATGTTATTACGATACGAAAGTAGTTGAGGAGTTGAGCTTCCCAACTGAACCGTTTTAAAATGTGTAACCAGACACACCTCATCCCACGTTAAATCTCCTCCTCGGTAATTACCTAATACATCCTTAAAATATTCCTCTTCGATCTCTGAATTTTGCACTCTTGTTTCTTCGTCTAGTCCTAGATCTCTCTTCATGGCTGGGTTTTTCTCTCTTCTAAGGCGCCTCTATCTCTCCCTTTACAATTGGACGGTTTTGTTTGGATGGTACACTTACTCACCCTTTCTGTTCATAACATTATGATTCATTCATCTCTTGCCCTTTCTCAAATATCTCTCTCTCTTAATTTGTTCAGGTGTCAAGTTCTGTATTTTGTTCTCAAGACGTTGAACGAATCGGGTCATGAGCATGTTTACGATGCAGCGGAAAAGCCTCTGCTTTTTGCACAAACAGCTGCTGTGTTAGAGGTAATTGTTCTAAAAGGGTTTTGATTTTTCTGAACTATGGACACACCCTTTTGATTTTTTCAAGCAATTTGTTCAAGTTTATTGTTGGAATTATCTTATCTCAAATTTTTTCTAACTTTTTATTTGGTGGACTTTCTATTGAATGGTGAGCTAGATTCTTCATGGTTTAGTTGGTGAGTAATCTGTTCTCAATGTGTGGGGTTATGTTTGATGAAAATGAAAATTGAAGTAGTTAGTTTGTTTATGAAATTCTGTGTTATTTTCCCTTGTGAAGGACTGGTGAGATCTCCCATAACATCGACGTTGCCACAGATAAGTTCAAGGCTGTTCCTGACTTGGGGCATTTTATGGAGTTTTCCTGAGGTGAAGAAAAAATTGGATTATTTTATTTTTTGTTGAACGCATTTAATTTGTTTGTTCAGTATTCAGTCATATTCTTCTAGTGAAAAGTTGCCCCATCTTTTATCCCCAGACTCGGTCTCATGTGCTTGTTACCTCCCTACTGATCAGCTGGTCCATCGCAGAGGCAAGTGTTTGTGATTGTTCTTTCATGTGATGTTCAAACTATTTGTTTGGATTTTTCTTCTTCTTGTTTGATGTTAGCTAGCCATAACATACTTCTACAGAATGGTTATAAGTTATAGAGCACTTCCTGCATGAAGATGACATTACTTCAAATAAATAAATGCCACCTCTGTTCTGACTTCAGTACCTTAAACTTTACGTGACTATTTTTATTTTTCTTTTCAGTTTTCTGCTTGTCATTTTCTTTAGACTTTCCATTTCATTTTCTACTTTCTTTTTTTTTTTTTTTTTTTTTNTCTGAATTTTGCACTCTTGTTTCTTCGTCTAGTCCTAGATCTCTCTTCATGGCTGGGTTTTTCTCTCTTCTAAGGCGCCTCTATCTCTCCCTTTACAATTGGACGGTTTTGTTTGGATGGTACACTTACTCACCCTTTCTGTTCATAACATTATGATTCATTCATCTCTTGCCCTTTCTCAAATATCTCTCTCTCTTAATTTGTTCAGGTGTCAAGTTCTGTATTTTGTTCTCAAGACGTTGAACGAATCGGGTCATGAGCATGTTTACGATGCAGCGGAAAAGCCTCTGCTTTTTGCACAAACAGCTGCTGTGTTAGAGGTAATTGTTCTAAAAGGGTTTTGATTTTTCTGAACTATGGACACACCCTTTTGATTTTTTCAAGCAATTTGTTCAAGTTTATTGTTGGAATTATCTTATCTCAAATTTTTTCTAACTTTTTATTTGGTGGACTTTCTATTGAATGGTGAGCTAGATTCTTCATGGTTTAGTTGGTGAGTAATCTGTTCTCAATGTGTGGGGTTATGTTTGATGAAAATGAAAATTGAAGTAGTTAGTTTGTTTATGAAATTCTGTGTTATTTTCCCTTGTGAAGGACTGGTGAGATCTCCCATAACATCGACGTTGCCACAGATAAGTTCAAGGCTGTTCCTGACTTGGGGCATTTTATGGAGTTTTCCTGAGGTGAAGAAAAAATTGGATTATTTTATTTTTTGTTGAACGCATTTAATTTGTTTGTTCAGTATTCAGTCATATTCTTCTAGTGAAAAGTTGCCCCATCTTTTATCCCCAGACTCGGTCTCATGTGCTTGTTACCTCCCTACTGATCAGCTGGTCCATCGCAGAGGCAAGTGTTTGTGATTGTTCTTTCATGTGATGTTCAAACTATTTGTTTGGATTTTTCTTCTTCTTGTTTGATGTTAGCTAGCCATAACATACTTCTACAGAATGGTTATAAGTTATAGAGCACTTCCTGCATGAAGATGACATTACTTCAAATAAATAAATGCCACCTCTGTTCTGACTTCAGTACCTTAAACTTTACGTGACTATTTTTATTTTTCTTTTCAGTTTTCTGCTTGTCATTTTCTTTAGACTTTCCATTTCATTTTCTATTTTCTTTTTTTTTTTTTTTTTTTTTGTGTTTTTTCCCTATTAATTTCACCATCATATTTATTACTATGTTCTTAATTTACTATAGCGTTTTCAGAGATGGCCGCTACACGTGAATCCAAGATTGATAACTATGGTTAAGATATAACAAGTGCATTAAGAGGATAGATATTGAACTGAGTATCCTGGATATTTTTTAACGTTTGTGAATGCATATATGTGTCTCACTCTCTGACTGAAATGGAGCTGTTGGTGGTCTCACCTTATTGAACTTTGGGAGTAAAATTATAGAAGCAAAAAACTCCTGTTTCAACTGTTACTTGAGCATGTCTGGCATAAAAATGCTAATGCTTACATTTGATGGCTAAAACTTGGAAGAACCTAATGGTATGAAATTTGAAGCGTTGACTGGGGTGACAGCAATTTTTTTTGGCTTGGTGACCTATTTTCTTCTGTAATTCGATTCCTCTGTTCGTTTCTGTAATGAAGTCATTGATTACAAAGGTAACAGAAGTATTAATGAAGATAAATTTATCTTCTTTGTTGTTGCAATTGTAGATCATTCGGTATTCTTTCTTTGGTGTCAAAGAGACTTTTGGATTTACTCCATCATGGCTTTTGTGGCTTAGGTACGAAGTTTGATTGCTAAGCCTTGGTCATGGAGTATAGCACTTGGCAAAACAATTTTTTCTCTTACATCAATTACAAATTATTTCTTTGCAGATACAGCAGCTTCCTGGTTTTGTATATAACAGGCATAAGCAGTGAGGTTGGTCTAATATACATCGCCTTACCGTTCATCAAGGTAAATAATTTGGTTGCCAATTGTCCACTTTAGAATCATTAGATCTAAAATGCAAGATATGTGTTATCTTTTTTGATCAGAAACATGTTCATAAATCATTTAACGAAGAATAAATCTTCTAAAAGAATGGAATAGATGAAGTTGAAAGCATTGTTTGGTTAATATTTGGAAACCTAGACATCTGTAATTTCGTAGCATTACAAGAATGGTAAAATGGAAATGGAGGAGAATAGTCTATTACTTATGATATAATATGGTGAAAATATTTGATAGTTTCTCAGTAAGTTGGAGTTTTGAGTTAATCTGACAAGTATTTTCAGGCTTCTGAGAAGTATTGCATAAGGATGCCAAACAAATGGAACTCATCATTTGATTACTTTTATGCCGCAATTGCTGCAATTGGAATCTACGTTCCAGGCATGAACAAAAGATCTTTTCACTGTTAATGATATAACCATAGGGTAATATTTATTTCGCTGACTGTATTTTAAGTGATCGATTTCGCATTAAATATATGCAGGTAGTCCTCACCTGTATAAATACATGCTTGCACAGAGGAAGAGAGCTCTCTCCAAATCTAAGAGAGAGTAATGCAATGTATGTGGTTTACATTGGTTTGGAGTCAAACATAGGACATACATATGTCATGTCTTGGTTTGAATCCACATACAGAGGCACCACGGAAACAATTGATTTTCTTGTTAATGTATCATTGAAAGGCAGCATGCCAGAGATAGATAAATTAATGTATTTGCTTTTCGGTAACATGGTGCAGTGTAGCTTACTATAGTTGTGTGTTTCTTAATCATATGCTATAGATGTTTAACATCAAGTAATAAATCTGTGAGGTTTTTTTAGGGGAGACATAAGGGAGATTTAGTAACGAATAAGTCCATACAAGAGTTTATGGATCATTTTACGTATTTAATATACCTTAAATTAAAGTTCTGAACATAATCCTCTTTAATTCAAGAGGGAACAACACACTTGTGCACTTTTGAGGCTTTCTTACTCTTAGAGGTGTGGGTGATATGCTCTCCACCACTGTATAGGATCATGAATGTTAGCATTAAACTTTCAGATGCATGATATATTTACACGGTTGTTGGGCTAAATTCCATGTTCCTACTGATATGATGCGAAGCAGTGTCACGTAATGAAACTCAAAATCGTAACTCGTTTAAAGAACATGTACCATATCTTAAAATTATTTCGAGCTTGGACTTTAATTAAAGGAAGTAGGAAGAATAATGCCATGAACACTTTTTTTTATCACTTTCTTTATTATTCTCTTTGTAATGGTTGAGCTTCGTTAGAATATTATTACAATTGGTGGATCTCACTTTTTAAATCAAGGGAGAGGAACTCATCAAAATTAGTGGTTTCAGATAAATTTTACCGATTGAAAATAAAAAATAAAAAGATTTATTTAGTATTTGGTTCATATCATCGTTAATTCGTTTTGATCTTTATATTCATTTTTATCTCAATTTTGAATATCTCTTTTTGTAAAAATAGTTAATGTAATTAATTTGTTAAATTGACGAGTGTTATTTGTTAAAATCTTGATCATGTTTTATTTTCAGATAATTTTGGTTTTAACACATGATACCTTTTAGATAAAAGATGTTTAACATGATATTAATTTAACATAAAATATTATATTACGTTTTTCTTAAAATAATAAATATTTAATTGAGTCTGTTTTTATTTTAAATAAAAACTCAATTAAATTAAAAGAAATATAAAAAATACAATAATTCAACTCCTTAAATATAAGTGTAAAATACTAATTAAACTAATACTAATCTTGCTTAAAATATTTGTATTCGACCAAGATTGATTCAATAAAATATTATCAAGTTTCTTAAATTGTTTAACTTCGTCAAACTATACACTAGAAAATATGGATATTCCAACATTTATGGTAGGTAGTCTTAATAGAATGTCCAACCTCTTAGATTTTATTGAAACTATTTAGAAAAGTTTATTAAGATGACGATTCAACTAACAAGAAATATTATTCTTGTCTCTTCTCTATATGATTTTCCATGTTTCAGGCAAGTTGAAGTAAATTATTTGAAGTTGTTTGGATCTCCACGACTTGTCTATATTCATAATTTCTTTAAAAATTGTCTAATGTAAAATGATTATCGTTGTTATCCTTTACATAAAAAAACTCTTTCTTTACATAAAAAAACTCTTTCTAATGTGTCTTTAAATATGTTTAGTTAGTTTAAATATATTTTAATAACTGTATTAATATATGTTTATAATTTGAGATAATTGTTTATCTATTTTACAATCTCTTATGTGGTAAGTAGTTAAAATTGGAATATAAAAATATACTATATTAATATTAAAGATATAATAATACTATATTAATTTTACAACGTCTTATTTTATTATAATTTTATTATAATGAATTATAATAAGTTATTTTGTTATTTATTTTCTTTTTTAGAAAAATTGCGTTTGTTTTTAAAATTTTCAATTTTTTCTTTGATATAGGTTAGCATACACATACGTTTTTGTCAATTATATTGAACTAATATAAAGAAAGTTATTGTTTGAACTGATAAAAAATATAGGTTAATCTAAGTATTATTTTGAACTTGACGGCTCATAGTTCTCTAAAGTACGATATCATCACCTCACCTCTCTTTTTTTATTCACCAAAAATATTTAGAGTTATCTGAGAATAGAGATTAACTTTTGAATTTGGAATTCCTGAATCTGAAATTCCCTGTTTTAAGAAAATGATAGATTTTTTCCATTATACTAAAGTTGAGTATTGATTTTGATTTATGATTATTATAATTATAAATAATTAAGTTAAATTATAATTTAAATTTTTAATTTTTATAATCAAATAATTTTATTGTTATTAAAAAATTTTAAATGCTATTAATTTTATTACACAAAGAGATGATATTTACCAAAAATATTATATTATTTAAAATAAAAAAAAGGGTTAAATATGTTTTTAGTCCCTAAACTATTGGCCGTTTCTGGTTTTCGTCCTTCTTCCAAAGTAAGGTACAATTTGGTCCTCATTCTTTAGAAAAACGTTCGTTTTAGTCCTCAAAATTTTGTTTTTAGTCCTCGTTTTAGTCCTCAAAACGAACGTTTTTTCGACTAAAACGAACGTTTTTTAAAGATTGAGGACTAAATTGTACCTTACTTTGGAAGAGGGACGAAAACCAGAAACGGTCAATAGTTTAGGGACTAAAAACATATTTAACCCTAAAAAAAATTATAAGATGTTATTTTATTAAGTATCACAACTCAATTCAATATAATATTTAGTATATTATGTAATGAAATCATTAAATTTATTAAAATCATAAATCACAACTCAAATTTCACCACAAATAATATATCATGTTAATTAATAAATAGTATGTAAAATTTTGTTGGAACTCGTATCAGTTTTGAAAAGAGAGATAGAAACTACTTCCAATGAGAATATATGAAGTTATATAAATAAAAAAGAAAGAATTGAATTTTGAAAGAAAAAAGAAATGAAAATAGTGATTTGTAAATTTAGGGGGTAGGGACCTATCTGGGGAAATGGTAACCTTAAAAGATTTAGTCAAAAGGGGAGTAGTGTGAGAAGAAAGAGGTACCGTCTTTGAGCGCGAAAAAAGTGGATTGAATATCGAAACAAAGACAAAAAACAGTTATAGCATAAGGGAATACAATAGAACACAATCTCATATGCCACAACATCACACAGAGGGAGGGAGAAGGAAAAACAAAAAACATAATTGAGAGGAATGGCGCAGGTGCAACCTGAACAGAAGATCCATGACAACTCAGAAAAAGACACCCAAGAAACTGGCAACTCCAGCTTCAAATTCAATGCCCAAGCGCCCGAATTCGTGCCAAGATCGCAATCCCAGATGCCGATTTCGGGTTATTTCTATCCTTGTTTCCAGATTCTCGGTGGCTGTGGTGATTCTGATTGGTTCTTAGTTGGGGACCAGGATCCTTCTTGTTTGATCCCCACCGCCAGTGTTGCGCTTCCCAATTCCTCCAAGAATATCCTCACCCCCGATCTTCAGCAAAAGATCGTCAAACAGGTCTCCCGTCTAATCAAAATTCTTTTTTTCCTTCTACATTATTAAATCATCTTCACTTCCTTCCTTTTCATTTTACATTTATTCAGTAAGGTCATTCTTGTTACGTTCATGTTTTATTGTTGTCATTGTAAAAAAAATCAAATAACGAATGCCGTTTAGAAGATGTGGATAGTTTACGTTGCGAAATTGTGATTTTGATTATTTTTTTCGATCATGATATTCAAGCAATATATTTTGATTGAATTGATGTCTGTTTATCGGATAAAGGGATTCATTTAGTTTGATTCTTTGACGATGAAATTGATTATGAAGGTTGTTGTACTAATTTTGTTGTTGTGATACGTAATTGTTTCGTTGTTTAAAAAAATGTGTGTGTGTAATAGGTGGAATATCAGTTCAGTGACATGAGTTTGCTAGCAAATGAATCTTTCCAGAAACAGATGAATAAAGATCCTGAAGGATATGGTGAGGATTGTAGTATTCTCTTCTGTTTTCTTCCTCCCTCCTCCCGTTTGGGATTGGAATGACCTTATCTCACTGATGGACCTTGGTTTTCTGACAGTTCCAATAACCGTGATTGCGTCTACTAAAAAGGTTAAATCCCTCGTTAATAACATTCATATGCTTACTCAAGCTATCCGTTCATCTTCAAAACTTGTAAGTATTTTGGATTGAATGGGGCATTCTTGTTTGTCAATTAGTTTGGTTTTCTCTTTGATAATACGACTTTTGAAGGTTTTGAGCGCTGATGGCAAGAAGGTTAAACGCAAACATCCTTTCACTGATAAGGAAAAAGAAGACTTGCAGGTAAAGAAATTGTATCCATTTTTGGTTTTCTTTCTCCGCATGGTTAGTGTTAAAGTTTCTTGTCATTGTTGCATAGCGCATTTTTTGTTTCTTTTCTCTTGCAGTCTCGCACTGTTGTTGCAGAGAATTTACCTGACGATCATTCCCATCAGAATCTTCAAAAAATTTTTAGCACAGTTGGAAGGTGAATTTCTTCCATCCAAATCCAACTTCACATTCTTGAATTTTCTTACATTATGAAAACGTTCTAATTGATGGCTGGTCTATGAACAGCGTGAAAACGATTAGAATATGCCATCCTCAGGAGGCTAATACTTCTCGCCCAAAGTCTGATTTCTTCGTTAGTAACAAGGTACAGAAACGATGCCATACCATATGTCTATGTTGTTATCTTACGAATTCAAATGTTACATACGAGAATTTTTCACTCACGTTACTTGTGCCTCTCAATCAAGCTTCATGCACTTGTGGAGTATGACACATCAGATATAGCTGACAAAGCTGTGAGTAAATTCGCCTAGAACTTTTAGCTTTCGAGATGCACATGACTCAATCATTACACCCTTTTTCCTTTCTCACTTGATTAGGTTGAGAAGTTAAATGATGAAAGGAATTGGAGGAAAGGGATGCGAGTAAGGCTGCTCCTAAGGTGCTCGGTGTGTACTTCTCTACCTGATAGTAATGCCTTTTGTATCTACTGTGTCTATTGAACTTCGTAAGTTTATTTTTACTGGATTTTTTTCATCTAACTTTTGCAGCCCAAATCTGTTCTGAAGAGTAGAAAGTCTGAATTTGATGGATATCTAGAAGATGACGAGATTCTAAATTCTGAAAGTGCTGAAGATCCTTCTCACTCAAACAATGCTGAATTGTTCGATACAAATGTAAGTAACAATACATGTATATGTAGTCATTTCTTTCAAGTCTTCCAGTCAACTATATCTTACATGTCATATACGATATAAACCTACCACTTTCTTGCTATTCATATATGCATGAAAGTAAATTGTGCAAAACAGATTAAATGGAAGAATCACTGACCCCTTTCTTAGGAAAAGCACAAGCTTCTTTCATTTTCATGCATCCCACATTTCGATAGATGTCTTCCATATATTAATTCTGAAGACATGCCCTTTTCAACATAACTTAAATATAATTCAAGTACTTTTGGTCTTCTTCAATAAGAATTAAAATTTTACTCTGGTAACCTGCATAATAAAGATTTACATAAAAAAACTGTGTATAAATTCATCCATTAGAAAATGGCTGCATTGAGAATTTGGTTTGTTTTAAAGCAAGATGATGAGTGTTGTATTTGGTAAATTGGAAGGTTGATGAAAACTCGGTAGGATCTAAGAAAGGATGGGCTAGAGGACGTGGAAAGGGAAGAGGACGCACTCAAGGTCGTGGCCTGCTTGCTCCACCCTTTCAATCAAGCAGCACTGCTCTGTGTGATGCTCATACTAAGCCCAATACCAAGGGCCCAAGAATGCCAGATGGGACAAGAGGATTCACCATGGGACGTGGAAAGCCGATTAGTTCTTCTGCTCTAGTCGTCTCATCTCAAGACTGATGGGTATTTCTCAAGTTTTTCCCTTTCCTATATAGTCAACTTTAGGAGACTTCTCTGTATTTCTTCACCACAGAATTCATGGGCAGCAAAAGTGTTTTAGAAGACCCTATTATGTGGGCTACATGGGTAGTTCCAATTTTTTTAGATTTTACCACTTTAGTAATAATTCAAGATGTATATTGTTATATGGCATGGTCGTCCCTGGCCACAAAGATCCTAAATTTCTGCTTTCTTAGTTTTCAATTTAGTGAGAGGGGGTTTATTGCTTTTAATGTCAGAAATAAGTGCTTATTATTATTGTACACTAAAACGTTTTTGAGATTGAATAAGAGACTTAGGTGTCAAATTCTCCACTCCTTGTCTGACAGTATTTTCTCTAAGGTTAATTAAATTTTATTATCTATTCGTTTTGAACTTTCCAAATTAATGGTTGAAATGATGTTTTAACGAATCAATTTAAAGTTGAATATTTACGCAATTGTTTTTATAAATTTGAAGTATATTTGTGTTATTATTTATATTTATAAATAATTAGTGAAAAAGTATTCTTCAAGTCATCACTCTCGGTTGCTGCGCGGTTTCAGTTTACGAATTCCCACACAGATTTTTTTTAGTTATTGAACCTTTCAATTTTTGTCTATCACAAGCCTTCACTTCCCACTTCTTCTGATTCCTGTATAACTTTGTTTTCATATTGTTGTTCTCACACCTACATTGAAGTGGGAGCCAACACATACATACTTGCCAAGAGAAATTTTTGCCCGCTTTTTTTTATTTCCCAAGGAAACACATTTTTTAATCCCATTTGCAAAAGTATTGAAGGAAAACCTTCAATCTTCAAAATCTACATTGAATGAATTGAAAGCATTTAAACCAAACTGGAATTGAAGCTTCCTGAGACATATTTCAGTGACTAGACACAACGAAATGGAGTGTGTAATCTAGACACGAAGATGTTTTTAGTAATCACTAGTCACAAAGCTGGCTTGAAGGCTCTAGAGTCTTCTCCGGTGTTTACAACGCAGAAGAACGAGTTATAAATATGGAAACGGTGTTGGATGGTGGAATCAGTTTAGGGAGCTCAAGAAGGTTGGAGATAGGGCTATGACTCTACATTCGTGAAATGAAAACGCGGAAAGGAATTTGTATACAGGGAGGAGAAGATATGGATCGGTGGTGAAAATGATAATTGGAGAAAACAAATGAAGGAATGGAAAAATAATGTTTTGGTGGTGTACAGAAGAAACGGAAAATCAGAATGAAGGAACGAAAAGGTGGTCAACAAGAAATGAAAGCTTGCTACAGGAGGATCCTTGGATTCTCTAGCTTTTACTTTCAAGGAGGAATTGGGTTTTGGGGTGCTCCTTACAGAATCACAATTCTCATAAATTTCAAAACTGTATTTGCAATGGTGAAGTTAGGTATTTATACTAACTCATGCTTCGTGCAAGCTTAACTATTCTACTATACAATGAACATCCATTCTCAAGTGGCAAGACACGTGGAAGAGGCTGTCAGCACATGAAAGTAGCATTGGAAGGCAGATGGCTCGTTGAGCGAGGGGAGTAACCTGTTGGCCTTGAATCCAATCTGGAAGGCTTGCTAGGCCCTATTCCATCTAATTAGTTTTGTTTTAATCAATAAGATATATAGAAAGATATTTTTGGAAGAAGGTTTCCTCACATTTGGATTTTTACTTTTGATAGAATTAAGAAGTGTTTCGGATGTGTAGGGCTGTGCAGTTCCAAACCTCCACGACCTCCTGTCAATTTGTCCCGGTGGCTGATCTTCTGTCCTGATTCTCGATTCCTTCTCTCAATCCTGAGGGGTGGAGACCTGCAAAAGATTCTCCGATGACCAAGTCAGTTTTCGAGCATGGTTTCTCTCTCTAGAATAGCAATAAATATTGTGCATTCAATGTAACCTATCTATCCACTCATACCATGGCCCTCGTATTTATGTTTTTCGCTATGGGCTTGGGATTAGTGAAAAGTTAATGCACGGGCTCCAAAACGTGCCCCGATACTTCTAATTTCTAACTTACCTTTAAACCAGGCTACTTTTCGCTTAAGTCGACTGTTGAGTTAGGTGATTTGGGGGTGCGGTGGACGTTCGCCATTTAAGTGGGGGGGGGCGCTCTGGCCTCGCGCGGCACGGATCCGCCCATGTGAGATCCGTGCCCATGTGGGATCTTTGGTCCGCGGCGTCCGTGGTGTCCGCTGGCCGGCTCCGCGAAGATCGCCCTGTGGGATCGCGCCGCATTTGGCTTCTTCGTCGTAGCCGGCTCCGGCTTTGCTCGTCGTGTCCGCCCATTTGATATGGCGTGTCCGTCCTCGTCCGCATGGAGAACCCGCCCAATTATCTGTGGGCTGCCCGCTCAACGGATCCTTCCGTACGCGTCGCGGCCCTTGTAGATACACAAGCCCCCCAAGTCCTAGTGTCACGTAGTGAACGTAGGACTTTGGGTCACCTAACAGACAAGATTTGTATGCAGTGGCTGTCGTGCGGGCTGCTCTGTGATGGTAGGATTCCGTGATTCTCTCACAGTTTTCTTATAAAGAGTTCGACCCGGTTGGTAGGTGTTCCTCCCTCTGCTAGGCAATAGGGGTAGAGAGTTATACCGGGTCTAGGTTCAATCTTTGGCCGGCTCTTCAACGCATGAGCCCCCGGCTTGCCTTATACGATTGCGTACAGGCATTGTCATAAGTCGCCGTGGACTCCGGATTGGATTCCGGATTGGACTCCGGTGTATCTTTGGGTAGGCGGTCCTTGGACAACGGGACGGTCCTTCCGTACGGCGCCCGGCTTCCCGGGTCCCTTCGTACGGTCGTCCGGCCCCTGCGGATACACAAGCCCTCCAAGTCCTAGTGCACGTAGTGGACGTAGGATTTTGAGTTATGGGCGTGTGTTGGGCTAGGAATCCGCATTTGGGCTATATCCAGTGGGCTTTCAAATTTGGACTTTAGGCGGGAAAACACGTGGCGCGCTCCTTATTGACGGAAAGCGAATGGCGTCGCCGAATCTGGAGCGTTGGTCCGTGCCATATCTGGAACGCTGGGGCGTTGCCCAGTGGGCCTTTCAATTTGGACTTTTGGCGGGAAAACACGTGGCGCGCTCCTATTGACGGAAGGCGAAGCGTCGCCGAATCTGGAGCGTTGGTCGTGCCAGATCTAGACGGCTGGAGCGTGCCCAACGGTTATGAAATTTTTCCTATAAATAGCAGATTAGACGAGGTCATTTTCGCTTGTCTCCCTTGTTGAAGATTTTAAATTCTTTTTTCCCTCAGGTAATAAATGGCCTCCGTTTCTCTTGTGTCTGGTTCCGGGTCGTCGGGCGGAATCCCGGGAGGGGTCGGCGGGCGCGACGGCAAAGCGATTCTCTCAGCTCGTTCTCCTCTCATTTTGTGGACGAGGTCGGTTGGTGTCTTCTGGGGCGGACCTCGAGGCTACCGGTTTCACCGGACGATCGGATCTTCCATGGCGTCCCTCTATTCCATTCTGCTCAAGGGCGGTATATCGCGGTGTCGGTCCCCCATGAGCCGGACGGTGGTGGGACGGTGTGTCCGATGTTGGCTTCCTGTCGTCCTAGTCGGTTTCTTCGTGTTACGCTTCTCCGTCAAGGATTGGAATTGGAGGATCCGCCATACGCACTTGTCCGGGATGTAGAAGACTCGAGATTAATTCAGCTGGTGTGACCTTGTTTGAACGAGAGGGTTTTTCATGATGGACGGTCTTCTCCCTTTGACTTCTTTTTCATGTATGTCACCTTCTTCACCCATCTATTCATCCGGGTGCCTTTCACAAAGTTCCAAATGGCCATCCTTCGAGAAGTCAACGTGGCTCCTACACAACTGCATCCCAACTCTTGGGCGGCTGTACAGGCGTTCTTGGCTATGTGCCTAGCAGTGGGCGTCACTCCCACCATCCCGGTCTTCTTTTACTATTTCGAGGTTCGCCCTTCTCCTTCTGGCGGTTGGGTGTCCTTCATATCAGTCCGGGATAGGACCCTCTTCCGCCCCTTTCTCCGATTCTTTCAAAAATTATCAAGACTACATTCTTTCAATAATTGTGGATAAGCCGGCCTCCGCGAATTTTCCGATATTGAAGGAGGCCGTTGTTCCCATTTTATTGACCGAGCGATCCCTCGACGAATAAAGGCGACTTCTTTGGGGGCCTTGACAGCGCCCGATTTGGAGGCCGTGCGTACCATGTAACGACCTCCCCCCCTGCCGGATTTCCGCCCGCTGTTTGGTCGAATGCCTTAGTCTCGAGGATTGTGGACCAAAGGCTTGGTATGGTTCTTGTTATATGGGTTGTTTATTTTTTCAAGTATATACTGACTTAATTTTTCTGAATTGGGTCTTTTTTTCTTGCATGAACTTATGACTGACTCAGGGTTCCCCAAATCCAATTTCATACTGCCTCGAGAAGTCCGGGGCCTAAGCCTCGTCCGACCGCCCGTGCGACGTCCTCCCAAACGTCCCCCGTCCTCCTCCCCTGCCGGCGCGTTTTCTGGGCGAACCTCCACGCAACTCTGCGCGTCCCACCCCGAACGTAGAGACCCCCCCCCCCCCCCCCCCGTCATAAGACTGGGGGTCCAAGTGTCCAGGTACCGCCTCCCGACTGTCAACCGGAGGTGGCGGCCATCCAGGCGACTCCAGTATCTGAGGCAGCCACTGTTTCTGCCGATCCCTCAGCTCGCAAGAGAAAGGGGCACGCTGCGGAGGGACGCAAAGACAAGGAGGGGTCTTCGTCTCGGTCGGCCTCAAAAAAGGCTCGAAAGAGCAAAGACAAGGACCGTGGGAAGGCCCCTGCCGTCCCTCTTCCGGGTGGTATCTTCAGCCCAGAATTTAGCATGAGTGACCGGTCGAAGTTCCACATGAGTTCCTCCCAAAGGGATCTCATAGAGCCTCTCTCCGAGTTGGAATTGACCAACGCCATGCTGGAGATGTCTACTCGGACGTCCGCCCTGGCGTGGTACTGGGAAGTTCTGCTGATTCGTCCCCGGGGTGGCGGAGGTGCGGGCCGAGCTCGATAAAGAAAAGAATAACGGCGGCTCTCTTCAATTTACCTTGGAAGAGATGGTTCTCAACGAAGAGGAATACAACAAGAAGATCGATCGGCTAGAGGCCGACCTTGAGAAGGCAAAGAAAGAGGCCGCTGAGGATTTGGCAGCTGCCCGGGGCAAGCTTGAGAGCGCAGAGGAAGAAAATCGCCAGCTGCAGGCGGAAGTGGCCCGCCTAAAGGAGGTTGAAGCAGAGCGCGTTAAGGCGAACGAGGCTCTTTCCCAAGACCTTGCGAAAACTAAGGAGAAGGTCGTCGAACTGGAGTCGACCGTCATGTTCGAACATGAGGAAGGCTTCAACAAAGCCCTTCGCCAAGTTATTCTTCTGGCGGGCGTCGAGGATCCGTATAGCCTCGCGTGGGACAATCGAGAAGGACGTCGTGGATGGCGTCTTGGTTGACCTTGATGGCCGAGGAGGATGCACCGGCCGTGGCAGACGGTGCCGGAGGAAATAGTTAGGAGTTTTATTTATGAATTTTTTGATGTGTATTCTTGTGGCCGTCCGTCCAATGTCTCGGATTGTCCAGAGGTTGGCCGGACGGTACTTTTGTAAATCTATATGTCTTTTGACATGGATGATTAATACACAGTGGCTTTTAGTTCCGTGCGTTTTCTTACTATGTCATTCTGCTTGCAATGATAACTTTCCTTTAAGTTAATTGTCCGGCCGTGATGGAGACTTTTCCGAGGCGGACAGTATCGTTAGCTTCTAGTTTTTTGTTTTCGTTTCTTATCTGAGTGTTCCGGACGGTTTTTTCACTAACTTCGTCGCCCCAGCCAAGCTGAGATTTGTTTCTCGGAACACTTCTTTCATTCACCAGCTTGGGGGTTTAGTAGGGGCGGGGACAGGTCCCTTTGTTGCGTCGCCCACCAATCTGAGAGCTGTCCTCGTTGGAACACTTTTGCCAGCTTGGAGTTTTTGGTAGGGCGGACGTCCTTCGCTATTGAATTGTCGCCCAACCAGGCTGAGAGCTTGTTCTCGTTGGAACACTCTTTTGCAGCTTGGAGTTTGGTAGTCTACGAGTCTTCGTTTTATGTCGCCCAACAAGCTGAGAAGTGTTCTCAGTTGGAACAATCCTTGCCAGCTTGGAGTTTGGTAGGGCGGAACGATCCTGCCCGCTATGGTCGCCCAACCAAGCTGAGACTGTTCTCGTGGAAACTCTTCTTTTGCCGCTTGGCAGTTTGGTAGGCGGACTATCCTTTCGCTAATGGGTCGCCCAAACACCCAAGCTGAGAGCTGTTCTCGGTTGAACACTCTTTTTGCCAGCTTGGAGTTTGGTAGGGCGGACGATTCTTCGTTATGTCCGCCCAACCAAGCCTGAGAATTGTTCTCGTTGGAACACTCTTTGCCAGCTTGGAGTTTGGTAGGGCGACGATCCTTCGCTATGGTCGCCCAACCAAGCTGAGAGCTGTTCTCGTTGGAACACTCTTTTGCCAGCTTGGAGTTTGGTAGGGCGGACGATCCTTCCTATGTCTCCAACCACGCTGAGAGCTGTTCTCGTTTGAACTCTTTCACCAGCTTGGAGTTTTGGTAGGGCGGACGATCCTTCGTTATTACATTTCTATAAGATGATATTAGCTTCGTGGGAGAAAACAGGTATCTTGATTCATTGATTTATGGGGGTACATCGGAACAAGTATTTGACATTAACTAAAGTAAAACTTTAAATGTGTGGCGTTCCAGGTGTTGGGGATGGGGTGTCCGTCCATCGGCGTTCCAGCTGTAGGCTCCGTTCCCCGGGGCTTCCCACTAATCCTGAATGGCCCCTCCCATTTGGGCTGCGAGTTTTTCCTTTCCGTGCGCCGGTTTCTGCGGGCATCCCCCCGCTTTCTCAATCGACTCCCCCTCTTTTGGAACTCTTGGGCGGACCTGGAGTTGTATTTTCTCTCGACCATTCCGTTTGCAAGCTTCGTCCTCTCAGCCCGCTCGGTCAACGCCGTTTCGTCGAGGGAGTCCAATATCCAATTCGATCTCAACTCTGATCGTTGAGGTTTCAAGTCCTCGACTTCCTCGCCTAAAACGTTCGCCCAGCCAACCGGCTCACATTGCATCAGTACCATAAGTTAATTTAAAAGGGGTTTCGCCGGTGGTTCCCATGAGTGTGCATCGATAGGCCCATAGGACGCTCGGCCGTTCGTCCACCCTGCTCCCCTTCTTTCTCCAACCCGCTTAAGTTCCGAAACTATGGTCTTGTGTCATCGATTCATCGGCTTTACCCGTTGGAGTGTGTTCTTCGGGTCTTCTCTACTTAGCTGTTCATTTGCTTGATCCCCAATCCTTTGAAGAATTTTCGGCGAGTTTTTTTTATCTATAACCTGCCGGCCGTTGTCTGTGATATGGATTCGGGGGAAGGCCGAAGCCGACATATCAACTTCCAACAGAATTTCTGGACCTGGGCGGCCGTGATGGTTGCCAGGGGCTCGGCCTCTACCCACTTGGTGAAATAATCCACCGCCACTAAAAGAAACTTCTTCTGCGCCCGTCCTAACGGAAACGGTCCCACGATGTCCATTCCCCATTGGGCGAACGGCCAAGGGGATTATACTGATTCAGAGCGTGTGGCGGTCGGTGAGAGTGGTTTGGCGTGCGCTTGGCAACTGAGGCACTGCTGGAACGAAACGCTTTCCGTATCCTCCTCCTGTAGGCCAATAGTTCGCTCTCAGTAACCGGGCTTTCACGTCCTCCAACCCGTGTGGAGGCCACAGATGCCATTGTGAAGCTCGTCCATGACATAGCGCGCCTCTTCGTTGCCCAAGCACTTAAGGAGGGGAGAGGAGAATCCTCTTCGGTATAAGTCATCCCCCACGATAAGATAAGGGGCGATTTTCTTGGCTTCGCCCGGACCTACCGTCCGCCCTCGTCCTGGCGGGTCATGATCTCCCTGATTTCTGCACGCCAGTCCTGCCCTCCATCGGATACCGCCGAGCATTCTACCGAAGGCTGAAGTAGGACTTGCCGCACGACAGTAGTCAACTGTCCCTTTTCCTTTCCCGAACTGAGTTTAGACAGTATGTCCGCCCTCGTGTTTTGTTTCCCTGGGAATGTGCTGTATGTCAACTTTGTCGAACGCCCTTGCGAGTTCCGTCGCTCGTTGGTAGTATCGTAAAAAGGCGCTCCTCTCTGACTTGGAAGTTGCCGTTCATTTGGCCGACCACCAACTCAGAGTCCGTCCGGCAGGTTATCCTGCGCGCCCCCATGTCTTTCGCCAACTCGAGGCCGGCTACCAGGGCCTCATACTCGGCCTGGTTGTTGGATACTTTGAATTTGAATATCAAGGAATGCTCCAGTAAGACTCCGTTGGGGCCTTCAGAAACGATGCCGGCCCCGTCTTATCCGAACGTCCGGCCGCTCCTTCCACGTACATATTGCCAGTCTCTAAGGCCGGGTGGGGTAATTTCCGGCCCGAAATCTCAATTTTTGGCCTTTAACAAAAACCGATCCCTTGGTTTCGTAGCGCAAGCCGAACTCTGAGAGCTCTTACTGCCCATTGCCACATGCAACATCCGTCCGCTAGGTCCCGGCTTTCTGAGGATTTTGGAGATTGGGAAGTCCGTTCGGACTATCACTTGATAACTTTGAAAGTAAGGGCGAAGCCTTCGGGACGCGTGTAATAAAGCCAAGGCCACCTTCTCTATCCGCTGATACCGGGTTTCTGCATCTAGGAGCGTTCGACTCACGAAGTAATTAACCAATAACCTCGGTTGAGGCCCGCTCTTGCATCAATACGGCGCTGCTGAGGCCGTTTCAGATCCTCCCAAGAAGATATGCAAACCCCACCCGAACCGGGCGGTATGAAACGGGTGGGTTACTTAGAATGGCTTTGACGTCTTGGACGCTCTCGCATTCGCATCCCACGCCGGGCCGGCCCCTTTCTTCAGCTTACGCAGGACCGGCCTCATCCGCTCTGCTAGCTTGGGGATAAACCGGGACAAGGCGGTGAGGCGTCCGACCAGTCTCTGGACTTCCTTAAGGGTGGCCGGACTCTGCATTTGTAGTACCGCGTCACACTTGTCCGGGTTAGCCTCAATCCCCCTTGAATTAGCATAAACCCAAGAACTTTCCGGCTGCTAGCCCCCACCCCCGACCCCCGAATGTGACACTTTGGGCCGGGGTTCAAGCGCATGCCGAATTTCCTACTTGGTGGCGAAAAACTTCCTCGAGGTCTTTGGATGGTTTCCCCTCTCCATCTGCCGATCGGACCACCATGTCGTCCACATATACGTCCATGCACCGGCCTATCTGGTCCCGGAAGATTCGATCCATTAGGCGCTGGTATGCCGCCCCCGCATTCTTCAGACCGAACGGCATAACCTCATAGCAGAAGTTAGCCTTCTCTGTGATGAATGCTGTCTTCTCGATGTCTGGTCCGTACATTGGATCTGATTGTACCCGAATACGCGGAAGA